>PVKA01006929.1:0-80600 GCA_004027165.1 Ctenomys sociabilis
TAATTATTGAATCTTTGATATAATTCAGCTATAAAAAAACCTGTAAATATAATTTCATGTATGCACCTTGTACAGTACCCAAACGTTATGAAAACAGTTTGCAATGTATTAATTCATCGACTCTGTATGGTTAAGGTGTCTTGAAACTGTCTGATTGACATTTGTATTTTAATAAAATAAAAATAAATGGAAAAAAAAAAAAGGAAATTCTTGTAACTTCTGAAAACCAGAGTACTGATACAAATGTGCCCATGAAGCACCAAGTTCAGAAAGTTTTATTTGGGATTATGGACTTCATTAGATGCGGGACTTGAGACAATGTATGTTATACTGTAGTATAAAATTTATCTACATTTTGGTCATATCCTGAGATTTTATGGGAAACTGAGATTAATGGAAGCAGACTAAAATAGTAGATGATAATTCAAGGCTGCCCAAAGTATAGATTGTGTAACTGGTGCAGATTTTTGCTTTTAGTGAGATCTACACAGGTAATCAAGAGCATGAACACCACTTAAAAAGTTTTCAGTTCTTCCATAAAAAACACCTATACAGTTAAAGTATATGAGAAGTTGGCAGCAAAAATAGTAGCATGAAAAATACCAAATACTTTGAATAAGGAGAATAGGTAGGATATTTGAGGTCATCATTGGTACCAGAATACCCTTACTCTTCAAAGGCCTAAGAGTGCAAAAGTGAAAAATTTTTGCACTGATAGTTGAGTCCCAGGGAGCTTATTCCAAAAGGGCGATTGAGAAATTATTCCTTCAGATTTTGTTTCTGTCTGGTCAGCCATCCAACTACAGAGAGGCTTCTGAAACCATGACACAAAGGGATTTGAACATGTTTGTGGATGTAACAGACTTTGGAATCATACATATGTTCCTAGTTTAAAAGGTGTACAAAATACAATGGCTGTTGTGTTATGCATAGTTTCATGAAAATTTAAGAAAAGGCCTTGTGTCCCTAAGAGGTTATAGCATGACCTATGATAGTAAAGCTGAAATTGAAGGGAAGAGTTCCAAAAGTTGGAGACCCCAGTAATTTGGGTTGTCTACTGTGAAAGGCCACAGATATTGAAGAAAGGCCACCCAAAAGAGAATCTATTAGGCCTGCCATAGATAATACCAGAGGTCTGGGGATGTCTAATCTATGTGGATTTCACATCTTGCTACAATACACCCTTTATACTGGACATGGAAAATTAAGTTTTAGTTTGTCATCCTAGATTTTGGTTTTGTTTGTTCGTATTTCTTTCTACTCCCTTATTATCCACTTTTGGAATTGGAATACTTACCTTGTACTACTATGTAACAGCAGTATTTGGATTTCTTTTTCATTTTATAGATAATTACATCTAAGAGTTTGTCTTTAATCTTATAGATTTGGGATTGAAAATTTTGTCAATGATAAGGCTATTACAAATTTGGTGACACATAGAAATGAACTCAGTGGTGAAACTGTTACAAATTGCTGTTGACTCTTACATATAGAATTGATGCATATTGCATGAAGAAACTGTAAGACAAAATAAACAGTATCTGTTTTATTTTTCCATAATTTTATTGAAAAACAAATACAAAGAGTTTCAAATCAAATTAGTAGGACATATTCAATAATTAATACATTGCATATTGTTTTCTTAGTGGTTATTTGTTGTCCAAGATGCAGACATGATATTCTATTTACAAACACTATTAGAACAGATAACTATTCATTGAATTAAGAGAATGTAGCTGTATATCTTTTTTAACTATTTTGAGTCTACAGATATAAAATGGACATTCAATTGTATCCCCTTTATTCTTTAGTTTTGTCATTTAAATATTATAGGTGTGTGAATTCAACAAAATATTCCAAAATCGTAAAATAGACCATAATAATATTGGGTTTTCCTTATGTCTGGCAATGTCAGAAGTTGTTGATTTGAGTCTTTTACAGCTCAGCATAATAATATGGCTTTACATTTTATACATTGTTTTTATACTTTTCTACTGGATGGTTAAGACAAAGATAAAGTAAGACCCTTGTAACAAGAATTGTACATTTTGTACACGATTAAGGTCAGTCAAATCTCTCCAGGATTTATCCAGCGACCCTGTACCTCAGTTTATAGATCCTTTGTCTGCATCAACCATGTGGATGAGTCACACCATTGCTTGACCAATTTGCTCTCTATGAAAGCCTGGCAGAATATTTTGTCTCTATGTGACTCTGCTTAGGCAGACTTTACATCATAGATCACATTACTCTGTGGCCCCATAATCTCCTTAGTCAGAAAATTTGGGGCACAATTGTGTTGCATGATGTTACAGTACAGGTTCTCATATGTCCTGAGTCTTAACTGACATTGAAAGGCCAGAGCCAAAATATTGGCTATCCTTGCAGCACTCCTTTTTCTCTAATTTTTGGTCTGCAAACTTAGGTTGTTAACACTCCAGAAGAGAAGCTTATTGTACTAGCTAGGCTATTGAGCTTAACATCACTATCTGTCTGAATATCAAACGTCTTAGGCTTAACATGGAACAGGTATTTTTCATCAAGTATTGATATGTTAAACTTTAAGTCACAACAAAATATAATGTAAGAAAATTAAAAAGTTAAAATATATTTTAAAAATAAGAATAAACAATCATATATATTTACACATAAGTTTAGAAATCTAACAATATAGAGCACTGTAGCAGGACAGTCCCGCAACACTCCTTTTCCTGTCTCCTGACTTTATTCACCTCCCCCTCCTTTTATTAAAAAAAAAATCTACCCAAAAGACAACATGGCAGCAACAGACATTTCATGACAGCTAGCACGTATTCAGAAGATGAGAATGACATGCACTCCAAGCATGAACCTACTATTAAATTTGCCATCTTCCATGCAGTTGCTTAGTTCACAGGTATCAGCATATTTAGTTAGTCAGGGTGAAAATCCTTCCAATTAACTGCTAGATTAAAAAATCTGAAGATTCTCAGGATCATTGCCTTACCCATCTTGTACAAATAACTGTATGGTTTTGCCTCCTAGCTCTTCTTCTTACTCTATCTTAATTGTCTAGCCTTCAAGTTCTTGCTTTCCTTTTAATTGCATTATACCTTTCTATTTGTAATTCATCTTTTGAGTTCTAATACTAGGGAGACTATATGATATTTACACATGTGTGTCAGGTTTATTTCACTTATGAGTATATGTTCAAGTGACATCCACTTAAAAATGAAGGCTTCAAGTGTATCATTATTTATAGCTGGGTAAAACTCCATTGTATAAAAATACCACATCTTTTTCATCCATTCCTCAGGAGAGGGGCATCTTGGTTGTTTCCAAGATTTGGCTATCACAAATTGTGCTGCTATAAACGTAGATACACATATATCTCTATGATCTGTCGGGTCCAAACCCAGGCACGCAGTGTGAGCAAAACCCCCTTCTGTGCCCTTGGGACCCCACCATCACTACTTAGCCATCCCCCACGCCCACTGAATGAGTGAGAACTCCTGCCAAATTCTCGCGACACCCAGATTCAGCCCTATCCAAGGCCTGGGGAGTGTGTGGGAGAGCTTGCCTCCTGCCCTAGTGCCTTTGTCTGCTTCAGATGCAGCTCACACCTATCACAGAGGCCTACGGTGAAATTCTTCAGCTGTAGTCCTTGCAGAGAGTACAGCATCTGCTTTAAAATGAGAATGTCAGTCAGTGTATCCCAGTGATGAAAAAGTGGCTTAGAATTATCAGAATCATTGTCTGAACCCTAATATCAAAGATTGTCTGCAATTTGTTGTGTTTTTCCTTGCCTCTGGGCAATGTCCTTGAATGCAATCTGAAAATTTTGTTTGAAATTTTTATTATTTTGAAATGCTTTGAGTCTATAGACATACCAGCCTGAATATACCTGTTCTCACATGAACTACATTGAAAAACTAGGCTCTAGCCCTTAGTCTATTCTGAAATTATGGTGCCTAGCTAGAGATAGTTGACACCCTTCAACGTCTGTTTCATATCTACACAATCTCATCCTGTTGCAGTAATTACTTTTTGAAGTTATATTAGAAATACATTGTTCTCCCAAAATTACAAAGCATTCCCTGCCTTGATTGTATTCCTTCTGTCCAAAATAAGATATGTAACACAGCACAAGCTGTGTTATCACCAGGAATATAGATACATCAATAGATTACTTGAAGTGGGAGTAGCATGCGATCAAGTGCTTGTTAGATTGTAGCTTAATTAGGGAATCAAAGCCACTTGTTAGGTTTCCAGGAGTGGTTTTGAGCAGTTTTTCCTAGAGGAGGTGATGTTTACACTGGTTTTAGTATTAAATTAAGATTATATAATTAAACACATAGTGTGAAAGACATATTAGAGAAGATAAACTGCACATACACATACTGAATGCGAAAAGGCTACAGAATGCTTGGAACCTATGGAGTTGGGAATTGAAATATTAGGGATAACTCTAGAGGTAGATAGGTCCCAAATTGCAAAGAATCTTGTCTTCATGCTCAGGAGTTTCAGCTTAGCAAATTGACACTAACATTGAGCAGTTCCTTTACACTATATCTTTAGCATACAAATCACCTTTCAGGGCCTGGGATATATCTCAAGTTCTGAGTTCAGTCTTTGGTACAAAAAGAAAAAAAGAAAGAAAAAGAAAGAAAGAAAGAAAGAAAGAAAGAAAGAAAGAAAGAAAGAAAGAAAGAAAGAAAGAGAAAGAAAGAAAGAAAGAAAGAAAGAAAGAAAGAAAGAAAGAAAGAAAGAAAGAAAGAAAGAAAGAAAGAAAGAAAGACCCATTCAATTTTTATTTTCTAAAGATTACAAAATGGTATTAAAAGACTGAGTGTGGTGGTGCACGCTTATAATCCCAGCACTTGGGAGGCTGAAAACAGAAGAATCGCTACAAGTTCAGTGTATGTAATCAGACCCTGTAGACCCTGTAGACCCTGTGCCAAATACATAAAAAATATTAAAACATAAAAATTACAAGTGCAAAAGACATTCACTTAACAATGTAATATGAATTGCACAGTATTTGTTGTAATGAATAGTGCTGTTTTCCAACCAGTTATTAATATTACCAGATTATGTATACAAAATTGGAAGAACAGTCAAGAAATGTATAAGGAATTAAAAAGAAAAAAGGAGAAATAATTGAAAAAGGGAGAAAAATCACATTATTATCTACTCCTTTCAATAGACCAGCAGAAATGCATAGTACATTTATGTGGATCATTTAAATAATTATAAATATTGTAAAATATACTTTGCTTCTTACAAAATAAATCTATAGTCCTTGACATTCTGCAGAAAGAAGCCTTGAAAACCATTCTACTTACTTACACTTCACTCCCCCTCCTGTCCTTCTCAACACAGTAATTCTCTTCTTTTGAATAAATTCGCTCCATTTTCCCAGCACCTATTGTGCCTTCCGATTTCATTTTCTCTTTCACATTCTCACACTGAATAGACAATATACTGTCTGCTTGTGTGGGTCTAAGGGTTAGAACTCCTTCTTTCCAGTTTTCAACTCTTGACTTGAAGATGAATGGGTGGTTATTCTCTTGACCAAAACCCTTACTTTTACTCACACTTTCTCCACTTTGGAATCATCGTGGTGCTGTTTTGTCATCTTATCACCATTGGTGGATATTTGGTACCGTATTCAATAGAGCACAGTGGCGTTACCAAGAAAAGAAAAGTATTTGGAATATTTGTTCATGTTCCAAGACTTGTTTAATAGTCTCTAAAATATTCTTAGAAAAGAAAAATAAATATTAAAAAGATACATTTAGGTCCAAGAATTAAAAAAAAAAAGTCATTTGCAGATTATTCAAAGCGTGACTTCAAACTGTGTTACTTGCCTGTATGTATGTATTATATTAATGAGCAGAATGCAGAAAATGATTGTCTTTCTGGGTTTCAATATATAGAATACAATCATTGTATTTGGACTTCAATCGAGGAGACACCAGAATGTTCCACACGACAATGACAACTGCAAGACACAGGCTACTCTATCATTGGACCTCATGACAGTTAGGCTCGGTCTTTCATGCTACTATATTTAAGAGCCAAGTACAGCTAATGAAGACTGCCTGAATTATTAAATCTAAAGATACGTAATGATGTACATTTATGTGGATCATTTAAATGATTATAAATATTGTAAAATATACTTTGCTTGTTACAAAATCTATAGTCCTTGACATTCTGCAGAAACAAGCCTTGCAGAAAGTCTTGTATTTTGGGAAAGGCAACCTGGGTATTCAATGTGATACTTTCAGTCACTCCACTTTCTAGTCCACTCTGTCCAGCTGTGTTATTTGTTAGTTTTGAAGTTAATAAGGAAAGGACAATCAGCTCTTTTTTGGTGGTAACATTGGAGGTTAGTGTCTAAACAACAAAAAATTGGATTTCTTTGTATTTTGTCATAAGTGCTATGCATAGGTTTCAAGCAGATAATTATCCTCACAGATTTTGCTTTTGTCTCAGCAAATGCACAGCTAAGCAAAGAGTTTCACCTTCAAGGTACACAAAAATAGCGGCTACACGGTATATTTTGATGGATTTAGTTTTTAATTGATAAATATTAACTGTACTTATTTGTGATGGCCAATGTGATTATATGCATATAAGTACAGCAATTAGATAAAAATAATCAACATATTCAGTACTGTGCTTTTTTGTTCTAAGGATATTTGAAATCTGTTATAGAAATATTTAAATGTGTAACACATCAATTTTTACAGCTGTATTGGGCATTAAATTTCTAAAATTTTTACAACTATGAGGTGAAACTTACTACTTTTTGATCTCCATTTTTCACTCGCCATTCTACTGGCTACTTTTGTAAATCAGACTTCTTATCTATCCAATATAAATAAAATCATGCAAGAATTATGTATCCTTAAGTGACTAAAAGTATGACTTTATTTCTAAACTATCTCTGTTGAGCTATGTGCCAGTTTTGGATATCATATTGTTTTAATTACCATAGATTTTTAATGAAAATGTTAACTTAGTAAATTAATATGATGTCTCTTATTTTGCTCTTTTTGGTTTAGATAACTGGTTTTATAGGCCTTTTGAGATTCAAGACAAATTTTATAGTTACTCTTTTCTCTCTGTAAAAGAAAACAAATGACACTGGAATTCTCTAATGGGCTGCATCTGTTAATTGCTTTCCATGTATAGACCTATTAAAAATGTTGATTCTTTTGCAGATAACCCACTACTATTGTGGACTTCTGAACTATGTTGGATTGTTTTGCTGAATTCACAGACATAAAATATTTAGAGGCCAATTGAATACCCATCTCTGTTAGGACTAAACAAAAAAAGGGGCTGCAAAGGAAGGACCATTTTGCATTTGTATATACAGAATAGTTAAGATAAACAACTATTTTCACTTGATTCTATGAGAAATTTATAGTAATTTGGACAGGATATCTTGTGTGATTCTTGTACTGTGGATAACCACTAAGAAGGTAACAATGTACAATGTATTAGTTACTAAAACTGTACTATTAATCAGCTTTGAAACCCTCATTGATATTTATTTCTCAATAAAAATAGATAAATAAAATATTGGTCCTTGCAACCATTTAATACAGGATATTCTTCCAAATTTGTCCGTCATTTTAATTTACTTCATTAAGGTATTATAATTCTTTTATGTAGATCTTTTAAATGTTTCATTAAGTTTATTCTTAGTATTATATTTTATTCTATTGTAAATGATACTGTTTCTGTAATTTATTTTTAAGCAATGTCTTATTATTGTATAGAAATATTAATGATTTTGTGGTAAATTTATTTCCTGCTGTTACAGTGGATTTATCAGTTCCCATTGATTTGACAGTGTTTTTAGAATTCTCTCCATAGGAAATCATATTATCAGAAATTGAATGTTACCTATCTTCCCTTTGTATGGCATTGGTTTACTTGATGTGTAAAGTCTCTATAGTGGTCTTCATGATTATTAACCTGTATACTAACTTTTAACAGAAGACTTGCCCTGTATTATCTGAATTTTGGTCTATTCCAGAATTCATTCATTTGTGAATTTATGAATTCATTCATTCACTGACTATATGTGTAGGCATAGTCAATGACACAGCTTTGCTCGAGCATAAATTTACAATTGCAAACTGAAACATTCTATTTAAGTACCCAGGAAAATCCAGTCCAACCAGTAATGAAGAACTGAGTTCTGAATAAAAGAAAATATTTAAATAACCAAACTGAGGCTTGATTGTGAAGAATTAGAAAGAACTGTAGGTAAAAAAAGTATTGAGATATGCTATGCACATGTACCAACTTCCCACAGGTATATAATCATTGTGTTCTAAATATTAAACTGAGAAAAATAAAAAAGAAGCATTTGGACTTCAAGGAATGGTACCTGTTGAGGACATGAAATAAAACCAGCACAGCTGGTATAAAGGAATAATAATGAGAAGGGTGCAACATGATGTAGAAGAGATTGTCAGGTGCATTATAAAAACATATAAGTTGTATGAATATAGCTACAATAGTTATAGCTATCTTAAATTGTATAAATAAGTATAATACCTAAATATTTAGACCATAACTGTGTTTTTATCAACAAAATAATGTGATACAAATGACAAATGAGATTTTGCAGGTGGATGATATGCAAAAATATGTGTGTTTGTGTGTCCGTGTGTGTGTGTGTGTGTGTGTGTGTGTGTGTGTTTGTATGTGTGTGTTAGCTGACAAACAATTTTGGAAATCAATCAGAAAGTACAGCGGTATAAAAACAAAGAAACTGAGTAGCACCATTTCAAGCAGCAGAGGTACACACTTCATTTCTCTAAATTTTATAAATTGCAGTAAGTAAACAAGTTACTCTTTTGTTCAAAGATTACCATGCTGTTGTCAAGTATAGCTAGAATGTTTTATACCAGCTGTCTAGAACTTGCTCATCTTATATAAATGTAACTTTATGTCAATTTAACAGCAACTCTCCATATCTGAGGCCAGTATATAAATATCCAATTTTGGATAAATAATAAATTATTTCATTTTTAATTTCATGCATTTTTTAAACCTTGCACATTTTTTTTATTAAATGAGGAAGTCATATTTGTTACGTTGTCACATTGCTAACCAGAGAAATGTTGCGGTGATGAACAAATACAACGTTGGATCAACCTATGTTCTCATTTCTACACCATTCATTTACAAGGAATTAATGTTCCTCACAGCCAAACACAATATTCTTGGTTTTCTTCATACTGACGTTCCCCCCAAAATAATCTTCTAATGGGGATACTCACTATATAAATTGTATTTATTCATGTTTAGAATTCATTCCAAACTAAGGATACTCTGATAGCTTTAGTAATTTTATGTATTTGGCATAGGGTCTCACTACACAGCTCTGACTCATAGTGATCTTCCTGTCTTAGCCTCTCCAGGGCTGAGATTACACATGTGCACCATAATGCCCAGTTTCAGTGGCCAGCTAGACATGCCCTGGGGCAGGACAGACACAGCATGTGGAACCGAAGATGGAACATGGTTCCTTGCACTTGCCTAGGCAGGTGCTTAGACCACTGAGTGATCTCTGTGGCTGGGTTAACTAATAATTTAGACATCCTCATTTAAACACAAAACTAGGAATTTGGGAAATTAGGCTACTTTGAAAGTAACTATACTAGTGATAAGTCCAAAAGTTATAAACCAGGGAATGCAAAAACTTGACTTAATTTGACAAGTGTATCTAATATGATTCTACACATCTGTATAGAGCAAGTGATGATATTTGTTCTTTGTTAGTACATTCAATTTAATTCTGCAAGGCATAGTAATTGATATAACCTCTCTTACTGCCTAGTTCAAAGTTTAATCTTTGTGGATGAATTCTTCTCCCTTAGTGGTATATTTCCCCCTTCCGTATTCCCTCTCTGGTGTGAGCTAAATTCTTCTGGCATAATGGAAGAGTGACTCTTACTCCACACAGTTTGAGGTTTCTCATGCCCTTTAATCTCCAGGCAATGGCTTCCATCCTCAACACATGTAGCACTCTACAAAAATTTCATAGGACTTTTATTTTAGTAAATATATGAATGACTTTTTCAAGCCTCACTTTTAGATTCTTTGAAATGCAAAATGTACTTAGCCAATTTGAAATACCTTTCTAAAATAATCACTTGTAAGCAACAGCAATTATTCTACAAATACTGATGAACAGATTTGAGCTATTTTATTTTCTGAGACTTCTATAAAATAGTGAGGGTCATACTTTATTTTTGAAGGATTAGTGAGTAAAAGTAGAAGGAAGGTAGAAGTTTCAGTGAACAAAGTATCTTGCAGTGCATTCATCAGATACATTTTAATTCTTTAATTTACATACCTAGGATTCACTAGGCTGTGGATTTAAAATGAGGTCACATTGACTTTCATTCCTTATTAAATTTTAATGCTCAATTTATAAGAATTTAAGCCTCTATTGATTGGAATGCAAGAATCATTCAAGCCAAGTACACCCAATTGTTTCCTATAAAAATAAAAAAAAATAATGCATATGTTCACAACCCATCCAATGTGTTATTCCAATCATTTTCCTCTTCTCATGCATATTGGCAAGGTGCCACTATTGAAGATATGGCCTAAAGGAAGCATATATCAGTGCAATGTTTCCAAAGTACCTTTGTAGGGACTGTTGTTACCTGGTGCCTAGAGTGCTTTATCGAAATCTCCTCAGGTAGCATAAGTGACATTGAATTCCCTAAATAAAAGGAAAGTTTGGCCCTTTCCTTAATTTTGTTTGAACCCCCCGAAATGACACAGTTTAAAGGCCGGGTCTTTAATATTTTCTGAGTAATAATGTCAATTCAATAATTTTCTAAGCCGGGCGTGGTGGCGCATGCCTGTAATCCCAGCACTCGGGAGGCTGAGGCAGGAGGATTGTTGTGAGTTCGAGACCAGCCTGAGCTACAAAGTGAGCTTAAGGCCAGCCTGAATTGCATAGTGAGACCCTGTCTCAAAAAGACAAAAAAAAAATAATAATAATTTTCTACTTTATTTTATCCCATAAATATATTTAAATGAAATACATTTAGTGTCTTTATTTTCTCTATCGAAAAATATGTGTATCTTTTCAGCAAAAGCCATGAAAAAAAGAATTTGCAGTAGGCATTATTGGAATGGACACATTCTTTCTCTGTGTTTTATCTCTGTGTCTCTCTGTCTCCATTTATCTAAAAATTTTATTATGCATATGTCTGCTCTTCTAGTGCCTGTGCAGGTACAAGGCAATAAATCCCGCTTAAAATTTGTTTTTCTTTCCTTGAATTGCCCTAGATAACTGCTGCAATATTTCACTAAACCTTCCAGAAATAGAACTTCTATATTTAAATGTAATGATAAATTAATTATTGTGTCAAAGACATATAACAAATAATAAAAGAACATTAAAAATTAAATGAAGATAAAATATACCCATAATTTATTTAGTGACGTTTACATATTTTTAAGAAAAACAAATTTAAAGAGAATAGAATTGAAATTTCACTTATTAACTGCCAAGTGATGAAAAACAGAGGATATGAAAGACACTGGGGAGAAAAACAACTCAGAGCGTAATTATCAACTTCAGTAATTCTTCTTTCTCAATTATTTTAAAGTTATAATTATTTTTCATTCTTAAAAGAGTATAGGAAATTGTTATTGCGATGGAATATGTAATATGTTTATCCATCAGAACGTGTGCTTATTGAATTATTGATACAAGGAAAACAATCTTTGTTCTAATGCTTAGTGTGCATACAATAACATTTGTATCACTAACTTCTGTCTTCTACACTAGGTGCTTACCATGACTATGTCCTTTACCACTGGAATATTAGAAAATTCTGAATTAATCACTGTCCATAGCATGGATTCTCAAACTTGATAGTACATCTGCATCACTTGAGTCAGCAGCAAAGAAATCCTTCACACTTAGTTTCCATATTAAACACTTTCAATGTGAGTGGTTGAGTGTAGTGTAGACTAGAATCTAGGAGGTTTAAAAGCTACCCAATGTGACTTTAATGTGGGACACAGTAGGAGTATCCATTCTAGAATGAAAGAAATACTGTACTTGGATTACCCTCATCACTCATAATGATATGCATTCTCAAATCTATAAAATCATCAGTTTTCAAGGTTATAAGAGCACAACAGTAAATTTCAATTGCTTCCCATGCACTGTGGCACTATGTGTACCTTTTCTTTATTTCGGTGGAATGGGGGATTGAACTCAGGCCCTTGCGCTTGCTGGGCAAGTACTTATTCTACCGAGAAATTCTCCCGGCAATATGTGTATCTTGTTTTTTCTGTTTTACTCTTTATTCATTTTATTTTATTTTTTCCATAATTTTATTGAAAAACATTTAGCAGTGAGACAGTTTCACATCAAATTAACAGAATAGTTTCAATAATTCATATTGTTTTCTTAGTGCTTACTTGTTGTACAAGATGCAGACATGATATTCTATTCACAAACACTATTAGAACAGATCCCTCTATTCATTGAATTAAAAGAATATAGCTGTATATCTATCATAACTATTTTAAATATACAGATATAAAATTATCATTCATTTCTATCCCGTTTTAATATGTGTATCTTGATGTAAATTATTTACCTTACTAAGTTTCAATTTCTTCATTACTATAGGAATGAAGCCTCAGTTATTTACCTCAGATTAGTGATAAGGATCCAATTAAATAAATTCTGTAAAATATTTGACAGAACATTATACATAAATCCCTCTCAATAGTTGTTAACAATCCCAAATTCTAATTATAAAAAATTAAATTAATTCTGCATGTAGAATATATATGGGAATTCCAAGCATATTAAATGTCCACTACTATAATTATTACTATTATAGGTACTTTAGCTCTTCTGCTTCAGTTTGCCATCGAGTGCATGTTCTCTCCTTCTACTAGCATCATGTCTTCTGACAAGACTTTCAGAATCAAACAATTCCTGGCCAAGATGCAAAAACAGAATCGCCCCATTCCTCAATGGATTCGTATGAAGACAGGTAATAAAATCAGGTACAACTCCAAGAGGAGACACTGGAGGAGGTCCAAGCTAGGACTGCAAAGAGTTGCACATGAGCTGCAACATGTTTACCCTCTTGGGAGGTCACAAGACAATGTCATATTTTAATCATGGTCAAGACAATACTGAAAAAAGTTTTAAAAATAACCATTGCCTGAACAGTGGAATATACTTAATCAGGAATTTTATTTTTTTTCTGTGATCAGTATTAAGTCAATAAATTTTTGAAACCTTAAAGAAAAATAGGTACCTTAAAACATGCAATTCATGATTTATTCCACTCATTTCAATATCAACGTTAAACTTTTTGCCGCAACCATTTTTTTCTATAATGCAACTTTCAATTGTTCATTTAAAACATTGAATTATTTTATGCATACTGATAGTAAAATGGTTCCTTTAGTCAGATTATATATCTATCTGCTCACATGATTACTTTTGCATCAAAAACAGTTAAAATACACTTAGGTAACAAAACTTCCAAATGGAATATAATTTTTTCAACTTTAGTTCTTAGGTTGTACAACAAAGCACCTATTTTAAGGAGTATGATTGACAAACAAATATACTTCTGCACTTTATAGGCTATAAGAAGCAGCTTACTAAGAGGTGAATTCGGGTAGTGTCATAGGTTATCTAACTTTACTTTGATATATATATATATATATATATATATATATATATATATATATAGTTATTATAGATTTCTGAGGAGGACACTAGAAGGTAAGGTGCCCTGCACAGTGTAACACACTTCATGAGATAAGCATGGCTTATTTCTTTTTTTTTTAAATTAATTAATTAATTTATTTATTTATTTATTTTTTTCCATTTATTTTTATTTTATTGAAATACAAATGTCAATCAGACAGTTTTAAAACACCATAACCATACAGAGTTGATGAAATAATACATTGCAAACTGTTTTCATAATGTTTTGGTATTGTACAAGGTGCATAGATGATATTATGTTTACAGGTTTTTATATAGCTGAATTATATCAAAGATTCAATAATTATTTACCTAGTGGATGACCATAGCACTAAAAGCCGACATAATATCCTGTCCCACCACCAATAGTGCAGATCTTGCCTCTCATAGAATTATGTAGAAGCACAGCGTTATCTATCCCAACTGTACTGTCTATAGACACACAGGATGATTTTTTCTTCCTACAACCCTTCCTTTGTCTACACCTGTCAAAAGTGTGCACTCTGTTGACATTCAACTACCTTAGGTGCTTGAACTTGACACCACAATCCAACACAGTCCAGCATTCTGCAACCATAGGGAGTTATTCAAAGAAATATGGTCGACAATAGCTTATTTCTGTGAATGTAAATTCAAACACTGCTGAGGTATATATATATATATATATATATATATATATATATATATATATATATATATATATATATATATCTGATAGTCAAACTAACAGGAAAAAGTAATTATGAGATAATAAATAGAAAAAAGGCTTATGATCTTCTATTTTAGGTTAACAAATAGTTTATTGTATTTCATTTAGTGTTTTAAAATCTATGAAAAATTACTTTCCTGTAAGCTTAAAACTTGATGCATGAAAAAGCAGAATCAAATGAAAAGTGAATGAAATGTTGCAAATAATGAAATTAAAAGGATTGCTTAAAAGGATTGTTTCAAATTCTCATTTAAATATATTCAGACAAAAACTGACATAGTGTCACTCACTGTGTATACATGGGTATATGTCTTTCACAATGATTTTAAAATCATAGAGAAGTTGCAAAACTATTGAAAGGTCATCTTGCTTCACATTCTCCTAATATTAGTATGTTATTTAACATTTACACAGTCATTAAAACTAAGACGTTAAATGTGGAGAATTCCTGTGAACTAATTTACAGATTTAGATTGAGCTTGCATTTTCCCATATGTCCTTTTTTCTGTTACAGAGTCTGGGACAGGACATTACTTTTAACCTATTTTGCCATGACTCCCAAGTCTCCTCCAGTTTCCGACAACCCTATATCTTTATTTCTTCCTGGCCCTAATATTTTCGAAAATGCTACTTAGTTGTATGATTTCCTTCAATTTGGCTGTATCGGAAGGTTTTTATGTTTACAATGTGATTATAGATTTCTGAGGCGTACACTACAAGGTAAGGTGCCCTGCACAGTGTAACACTTCATGAGGTAGACATCGCTTATTTCTGTGGCTGTAAACTCAAACACTGCTGAGGTCATGGCTAATGTGTTTTTTCGTTATGAAATTGTACATAATTATTTTTCAATTAATAAATGTCTTGTGCATGACACTTACATCTATAAAAGTATTGTTTTACCTCGGACATTTGCTCACTGACCATAGTTGGCACCAACATCAATTGCTGCATTGCAGTTACAATAAAATATCATTTAGTACTCTCTTGATGACTTTGCTTTTTCTCTGTCATTCCATGTTTTCACCTAAATCTACCAATAAGAAAGGGCTCTTCTTTTTCTTGTATTTGCTTCCTTATTTAATTATTTCTTTGATCTCAGTTTGGACAACTCATGGATCTATATCTCTTACAAGAGGTTTCAGGCATTTAACATGTTATCATTATAAAGTGCATGGTTCAAATTATTTCAGCTTTGTCTCTATGAGCTTTTTCATATTAATACTGCTCTTTCAGTGTGCTTCTTCCTTCCTACAGCACATTTATAGTTTCAGGTTCCATTTTCCACTTTTTCTCCCTCCTTCCTAGTATTAATCACTTTTCTGAGCAACTTGTGTCCATTTCAACCTTAGAATGACTTTGTAAATTGGGGATGTCCTAGAATATACTCTTGGGTTCTTTAGTTAATCACACGTAAAGATCTGAATTACATATCTGTAGTCTTTACTCTTAAAAATATTGACATAGTATATTTTTGTGGAAGTCATCTTTAAATTTAATATATGTTGTCTTCTAATTTAACATGGTGAATTAAAAACGTATTTGGGTGGAATATCTGTTCATTTTTGTAACAACATCACTTTTACTGCTTCTTTGCTTTCCCATTGGGAAAAACTAAAGTTGTTTAAAAATTATAGAAACTAAAGTAATTTTTAAAAAATTATTAAAATATATTAGTTCTTCCTCAGAACATTTCTCCTACTTTCAATAAAATTATCCCATCAGTTTTGCCACGTTCTGAAGCAATTCTAGATGTCTTCTTTTGTGTATTTGTTCTGTCACAGCTGCCCCAATGTCCAGAATCAATTCAAAACATTATTTTTCAAGGCCATTTTGACATTGGAGAAGAGCTACAAATTGCAAAGCACCAGGTGTGGTCAATAAGGTGAATGAGGACATTGTACAATGTTTTGATGAGCCTGCTTTTCCACTGGACAGCATAACATACCATAATTTTTATCAAACCTCATAAAGAAAATTAGGAAGGAGGATATCCAGACTGTTTTAGAAAGTGGCAAGAACAGTAGGATAATTTTTTTAAAGAGAGGAGCAGTAGTTTGAAGAGCATCAATGACAACGTCTTTCACATTAACGTTATAGGTACTTGAGATATTCACAGGGGTGGGGATATAGTTTAATGACATAAGCCCCTGCCTGGGAACTGCAATGTCCTGAGTTCAATATAAGAATTTATATTTACCTAGCTATATCTGTCTATGTACTATCACCTATGTACATATTTTAAAATGAATTTATAATGTCATTTCCAATTCCAACCAATGCTAGCGGTTCATTCCAGTATTCCCATTTTCCTTCTCTGCGCTTATTTCTCCAAATTTAAAAGCAATTCTCACTATATACAATATATTTATTTTATCAATTCCAGTGTGCTCAGCATAGCTTCACAATTTCTAATTCATACTTCTATGAGAATCAATATAATTAACTGGAGCATGATAGTCCCATAGAGATTTTTTTTTCTTTATCTATCCATTATCTAGTCAAAATACCATTCTCTAATACAACTTTAACCACAGGCATATTTATAAACTTATTGTATTGATGCTTCTTTTCCTTTCATAGGGAACAAAGCATTTATCTTCCTATTCTCAAGTTACCAAATAACTCATGCCTTCATTTCATTTGATATGCATAATGTATTACCACAAGGCAGAATATCATCAATATGAATCACTAAGGATACATTTTCACATTTTACTGATAGACATTTTTAAGAAAAGCTTATATTTTCAATTTCTACATATTGCACTTATGGGATTATAACTATCATTTTCGAATGTTACAAAAGTTGACTTAGAAGAGTCAATGGATTCTTATAATTAAATTCTTTATGAACATGGAAAGAATTTATTTCACTCACACTCAGAAGCTACAACTAATCTCATGCTGTAATTTTTTTTTACCAGGAATTGAACTCCTCATGAACATGTGCATACTAGACAGGCACTGTGCCACTGAGCTATATTCCTGGCCCTTATACTAGAACCTTAAATGTGTCATTAGTTAACAATAGCTTTCCAAATAACTAAATAAAACATATGTAATGATATAAATATAACTACTTAGAAAAAAATCTATGAATGCATCTCCTGTGATTTCCTGTTGTGGAACATTTCTATTTGCATTACCTTTTTTGTAAGAAATTTCTGTGCTCTTAACTGAGATTTTATTCACAAAAGAAGTTATACTAATATGAAAGACATGTAACTTCTGTGGCTAAGGAAAGTCTGTAACCTGTAACTGCTTAATATTTTAAAAAGAAAATTAATCTTTTAGTGTGAAATTATATTACAATAAGAGAAAAAAGAATCTTTATCATGATAATACCATCCTTTTCATTGTAGATTTCCTCAAATACTTATAAGCTAGTTGTTATTTATAGATTTTTCTTTCTGCATCATGACATGAGGCCAAGACAGCAGGCAAATATAGAAGGTTGTTCAGAAGTGTCT
Source organism: Ctenomys sociabilis (assembly GCA_004027165.1). NCBI lineage: Eukaryota > Metazoa > Chordata > Mammalia > Rodentia > Ctenomyidae > Ctenomys > Ctenomys sociabilis. The sequence goes on from PVKA01006929.1 coordinate 17,966, forward strand.
CTGCTTCTAGCGGAGCAGAAATAGGGTGATGTGAAGATTTAGAAGGGCTGCAGGATAACCCAACCCTTTATATTCATTGATCTTTTTACATAGTAGCTATGACTTGTTATTTGATGGATGCAATCATTTTTAGTGGACATTAAATCATTTCATTTATATTTATATTCTCTTATCTTGTTGCTTAATTTGCAATGAATGCTCATAGATACACTTTGAATGAATGAATGACTTGTCAAATACTGGATACTGAGGTCGCTAAGAAATGGAGCCCACAATACAACTCTGATTTCTCAACTCCCTTTTTATGCTTGAATTCATTGAAGAAAGAGCTAGGATTTCAGAAGCCTAAATAGAAGCCTCATGTGCTTAAAAAGTACAAAGTAGCTGAAACACTTGACCAGTTTTCTCAGGATTTTGTCTTTGGTAAGTGATCATTCCCAAACCCTATTGATTTTCTTTATAGAGAAAAAATTATTTTCTTTGTCCTATTTATTATGGATGAACAGTGGCATTCATCATTGTGAACTTTCCTTATTCCACTTTAAGTTTGCTGTCATCCATAAGATATTCCAAATTTATAAGTAGGACTGCAGTTTAAAATGGTTTTCTTTTATAAAAATCATTTCCTTATTATTTTCTATTCCTTGATTTTATCAAAATCAATATAAACTAAATAATTTTATAATGTGTGTTAGGAAAATTACTTTTATATAGGGATATAAGTTTGCTTATTCTAAATAACTCTTTTCTAGCAAATGGCAATATGGGATTTAAAGCAGAAAACAAAACTTTATAGAGATATTTAAATCAAAATATCATTTTCTAATACCTGAAACAACTTTACCCCTGAAATCAAGAATTAACACAATTGACTAGATCATTTAAATCAAGAAGCTACCACTGGAATAATATTATGTATATTTTACTTATATGTAAATAAACAATTCTTCCAAGCAAATTGGTACAGATTCTCAACAAATCAAGATTAAAATGCTGAAATTGTGTCTCCTGGCTTGCCCATATTATTGAAAAAGAAAAAGAATTCATTTTGTTTGAATCAGGTTAAGATTCAATTTATTGTATACTACAATTTCTTTTTTCATTTATACAAGGTTGTTTCCATATGGAGATTATTGTACATAATGTTACCTAGTAGTCCAGAAAAGGTAGCAAGGTATTGATTTTAACTTTTTAGATATATACTCAGGGGAGGAAAGGAAATATAGTAATTTATTTTGATTTTTGAATTTCTATGCTCTTTTCTATCATAGCTGTGCAAAACTGTATCTTCCACAACAGTGTACAAGGACTCCCTTTCTTATACTCTTTTTTTTTTTTTGAACCGAGGATTGAGCTCAGGCCCTTGCACTTGCCAGGGAAGCGCTTATTCCACTGAGCCACCTCCCGGCCCCCTCTCTTATACTCTTTCCAGCTTATTTCCTCTTGTATTTGTCATAATAGCACCCGTAACAAGGTGATGTTTAATTTACATTTCCCTAATGATTACTGAATGTTGAGCATACTTTAACATAACTACTGGAGATTTATATATCTTGTTTTGAAAAATGTCTATTCACTTTCTTAGCCTATTTTAGATGCATTGTTTTAGTTTGATTTCTTTTTTGTTTCTGCTCTTGAGTTGAGTGCATTTCTTTACACTTTGTGTATTAAACACTTGTCAGACATATATGCTTCAAATATTTTTTTTTCCATCTTGTGGGCAGCTTTTGCATTTTGCTAACTGCCTTCTGTGTTCAATAAAATGTAGCAGACACATAAAGAAATATACTTAATGATTATATTTATGCCTGGGATCTGAAAAAGCAGAATATAGGTGCAGACTACAGAGTACTAGGGGACCGGGGAGATAGCTCAGTAGAATAAGCACTTGCCTGGCAAGCACAGGATCCTTAGTTCAATCCCCAGTACTGCAAATAAATATATACATAAATAAAAATAAAAATCAGGTTAGGACTGGGGAAATAGCTCAACAGAATAAGCGCTTGTGCAGCAAGCACAAGGGCCTGAGTTCAATCCCTGGTTCTGCCAAAAAAGAAAACACATACAATGCTAGCTACCATGGGTAGATGGGAAAAAATGGAAAGATGTATTGATGTATAAATATAGAGGTCTAATATGGGGGAAAAGACTAGGGTTTAACATATCATTGCTGTACATTTGTTTAGATTGTGAACATTCAAATGTTTTATATCACGTGTGCACATAAGAAGTGATATTTATGTTAATTTGATTGACAATACTTGGCAATCATTTAACTATATATCATGACAGTGTGTTGTGTGCATTTTTATAATTACAGTTAAAATGTGAAGAAATATTCAACTCAATTTTTTAAAAAATGAAATAAGACAATAGTACAGAACTCATGAAACAAAGGAAAATATCATAGAAAAGAATTATTTGAGTATACTGAAGTTGTTCTCTCTTCTAAGAATCTAGTCCCAAAGATTCAGTTACAATCAATCACTTTTTTAAAATACTGAGTTCGTTCCAGGAATATCATTCTTAGACTAGGAGTGGATAATTTAGGGACAGAAGCAAAATTCAGTGGGGAAACATTGCACTTCCTCTGTGTATTTTTGTTATAGTCATCCTAGCATAACTTTAACATGGTCTTTTTGTCCTCTGTAAAGACTTTGACCACTTTTATCTTCAGGACACTTGCTTTTCAGAGCTGAGGAAGGAATCCTGGTCATGATACACACTTGGCAAAAATTCTTAATTTATAACTCTGGCCTTCCAGAATACATTTCATGACTGTCTGAATTACTGTATAATTTTGGAATTATAAAAATCTTCCCAGAATCATGGCATTGTTTATATTACAGTTATATAATTCAAATCACATGCAAGTACTTAATAGTCAATTTAAATATGATATTGCCTTACAATAAAACAGTACACTTCTATTGAAATCCATGTTTTAGAAGTTCTTATACTATCTCAAAAGATGTAGCATGACCACCTTTGGCTTTCATACCCATTTGTTGCTATTCTTGTTTTTCCACCTCTGCACACAATGACAAACTTGCTTTATTTTTTAGAAAAATATGGAGTCTCTGACTCTGTGGATTAGATTCTCTTGTATAGTTTGTTTTGACCTACCATGTCAATAAGAAATAAGCATGATTTCAAGGCCAAAATTTTGAGTTTGGTTATACAAGTCAGTATACTTTCATTCATAAAATGTTTTAAATATAGTTATTATAGTAAATTCTAATGAATCTTGCTAAGTGTATTCATGTACTTGAATCTTTCTTGGTTAATATTCAGATATAATACTTGAGACTAGTATTTGGTAATATACATAACAGTTGATCTACATATGGATACAAATAATAAAGATGATTTGAATTAGTTAAAAATGTTCAGGGATTTACACATTCCAATTTTGCCTGTGCAGCTACTTATGTCTTCATTCATGAATTTGTTCACTTGACTTTCTTCTATTATTTCATCTCTTGCTGAAAAACCTCAAGGGTGAAATATATATATATATATATATATATATATATATATATATATATATATATATATATATATTTGGAGAGAGAGAGAGAGACTTGCTTTTATCCACTATTGGATTAATATATTTGTAGCTACACAATCACTACCACTAACAATCTCCAGATATTTATCTTCTTCCCAAACATAAGCTATACCCAGTGACAATATTTTCATCTGTCACCCTATACTCTGCCAATTACCATTCTACTTTCTATCTTTATGAACTTGACAATTCTTGGTACTCCCTAGATTTAAAACCATACAGTACTTCTCCTTTTGTGATGTGTTGTGTCAGATTTTTCATCTTTTTATATAAGAATAATGTTACATTTCGTATTGCTCAACTTCCCTGTTGCTGTGACAAAATTTCTCACATATACAACTTAGAGGAGAGGTTTACACTGGTTCACAGGTTTCTATGTGTGGTCAGCCAGCTTCAAAACAGAAACCTGGTAGCCGAAGGTGTCAGAAATGAATGCTGCTTTCTTCCTGGTGTCCAAGAAGCAGAGTACAGGAGAACAACAGAGAAAGACACAAAATCCTTCCTGTACCAGGAACTTGCCTTCACCCACAGGGCCCCACCTCCTACCAACACTGATGAGCGCAATGCCCCCAAGGCCCAATCACCAATCAAGGAGTCTCTGAATCCAGTCAGATTGATGATCCAGAATAACTAGCACATATTTCTTGGATATGTTTCATTTCATTGATCTATGCATCTGTTAAGTAACAACTGAGAACAACTGCATTTTGATGGGTACTGCCATAAACATAAAAGTACAAGAGATTATTTTAATCCTTGTTTTGTAGTCTTTTAGGTGCATACTCAGATGTTTCAGTGTTTTGGAGGAATTATTGCATATTGCTTTCAATAAAGGGGTATAGTAATTTATATTCCCAACAATGGGGAAAAATGATAGTTTTCCCACATACTTTCTAGTACTTATATTGTGAAATTTTCATAGTGGATATTCCAGTGAATAGAGGTGATATCTAACTGTCATTTTGAATTACATTACCCTTGTCATTACTAATATTTAGCATCTTGATCAGTCATATGTCTTCCTTTTATAAAAATCTCTTAAAACCTATTTCTTGATTTTATATTTTTGTTAATTTAGAGTTGTCATATTATTTTACATTCTACATATTATCTCCTTATAAATTATATGAGTAATAAATATTTTGTCTATAATTCATTTCAATACACATTTGAAATTTTGGACAGTCATTTGAAATAATGCTATAATGTATACCACTCTGATGAATTTATTTGTTCTTTTGCTACCTGAAATGAAACTCGAGACATTTTGCTTAGTAGGCATGCACTTGTGCTGCTGAGATATATCCCTGGCTCTCACTTTCCTGATTTTTGTATGAGCCATTTTCTTCCACTGCTAAAATAATCTGAAATGTCAGCACTCCAAATAGATCAGAAAAATATTATTAATATTTTAATTGATTTACTTACTTTTCATTAGAGATGAAAGAAAATGTTTCTCAGTTGGCAAGTTATTATGTCATCTTCCTGGGTCTGCAGTTCAAGGTCAGTAGCATATATCCATAGACTATTATTAATTGCATCTGAGGAACATTGACACAAATGATAAAACAAGACACAATAAATCACATTAAGGTTTCTATTGAGCCACTCTGCACAGCCAGTTTCAATGGAAAAATTCAAGTATATTTTCAGCACTTATTTAAAAACTAAAGGAAAATTTTTAGGAAAAGTCTCTATTTGCAATCTCAACACAGAAAAATACATCTTGTTTGCTTATTTACTGTAAAGAATGCCATGAAAATAAGACCAACATTTTTGCAATATCCTCATTTTATCTATACATGAATGACTTAAGAAGTTCAACTAAATCTATGGAGTTCTTTTTCAGTTGTCTATTTTTTTCAAAAGGGCTGGCTCAGTGGACTAAAGCGCCTCCTTAGGCAGAGTGCAGTGGATGGGGTTCTGTCCCCGGCATGCCGTGCTGGCCCTGTACTCCCCAGCACGCTGCAACAGTGATTGAGACTGGAAGTGGTGGTGCACACCTGGAATACCTGCACTTAGGTATTCCAGGACGATCACTACAAGCCTGATCTGTGTAATGAGACCCTATAGACCCTGTACTAAATACATAAAAAAAGAACAAAAATATTTCTACAATATGAATAATCAATACAAGCATGAAAATTTGCTTTAAAATTTTGGGAAATACAGAAAATCTTATAGGATGTTCTTCAATTTACTCATATTGTTTATACTGCTTATACTATTCATATTCATTTGTAAATAAAGAATTTAGAACTTTGGATGTTTAACTAGGTGCATTGACAATATATACTTAGAAGGTTTAGCAGGCCTAATGTTTAAACTTTTTATGTTGGGAATCAAACTCAGGGCCTTGGGGTCAGGGAGATGGTTCAGTAGAATAAGTGCTTGCCTGGCAATTGCAATGGCCTGAGTTCAATCCCTGGTTCTGCCAAACAAAACAAAACAAGCAAAAACTCAGAACATTGTGCTTGCCAGATGAGTACTATACAGCTGAGCTATATCTCTGTTCCTTAGTAAGCGTAATTGTTAAATGTAATTCTAAATTGAAAACTAGAACATATTTGGGGGCATCGTCTCCATTATTTCAGTGAATCACCACAGAAACAGAAATAAATCAACCCATTTTCTAGACCATACCAAAACATTTGTGGGGGCCAGCCAGATAGGTCAGGAGACTAAAGCACCTGCTTAGCCAGAGTCAGGGACCGGGGTTCAATCCCTGCTGTGACATATCTCCTGGCCCCCAGGTTGCCCTGAGATGGTAACTGAGACTGGGTGTGGTGATGCAGGCCTGTTATCCCAGCACTTTGTTTTTTTTTTTTTTTTTTTTTTTTTTTTTTTTTTTTTTGTCTTTTTGAGACAGGGTCTCACTGTGCAGTTCAGGCTGGCCTTAAGCTCACTTTGTAGCTCAGGCTGGTCTCGAACTCACAACAATCCTCCTGCCTCAGCCTCCCTAGTGCTGGGATTACAGGCCTGCGCCACCACGCCCGGCTTATCCCAGCACTTTGGAGGCTAAAAACAGGACGATTGCTAAAAGTCTGATCTATGTAGTAAGACCCTTACATTTTAAGAAAAAGTTTGTGGGCAGGAGAAAGAGTTTTGAGAATTAGAAATAAATTTTGTGACCTACTAATATTCAAACTAACAAAGTCATCTAAAAAGTGAGAATGATAGTGACTAATGGTGAGGATTCTGACAGTTTATAAGCAAAACAGTTTCAAATGGTCAAAGCAAATTGCCAATTCAACTAATTTTCCTACTGGCTAACAGGAAATGTAGAAGCTTCAACTGAGTCTGTGTCCAAACTGCTAAGTACTGCATACTTCATTAAATTTCCATGAAAATGCATTTTATCTTCATTCTTAACTACTTGAATGGAGAACAATAGTTTTCATCCATTCTGTAATTTCCAATTCACAGAGTTTCTAATTTCATGGCAATATTTTCTAAATATTTCAATTTATTTTGTAGACATGATGCTCTGTATCGACTCTGCAAATTTAGTTTACCTATCTTTTGTCATTTTACATGCTTATTTCAGAAGTAAGGAGAAAAGAAGAATGTCATAGTACTGATAAATTAAAAGAAAAAAAATCTGTTGCCATGATAGCATCTCTCAGTTGATTTGTGTTCTGACTTGAAAGTAAAAAAAAATCATTGGTCATATAAACATTGTTAAAACAATAACTATTTCCAGCAGAAACATCTACCATTGTGGACAAAAATATCTGGCAATGGAAGCAAGGTCATACTGCAAGAGAGAAATATAAATAACTTTAAAGAAATATTCTTTTCTTTCCAATTCTTTGATGAAAATGAAGGTACTGGAATACTTTAAGAACACAGTAATTTTGAACTACAGACCAATCTTCAAGCATTTCAAAGTAATAATTTTATCCAGTTGACTTTTGTGCCTTTTTATTTCTATTTCCCGGATTGTCAGTAAATACTGTGTCACTAGCACAAAGCAGGTATATCTTGTACTGTAAAGCCCAAGAATAACGTGTGCAGAATCTGATCGAAGTCTGGTTGTACATTTGACATTTATACAAAACTTTCTTTTATTTTCTTGATTCTTTAGACAATATGACCTTTTTGATAGTGTACATGAACCTCATACTATCTAGATCCAGAGAATATTCACAATTTAATATGACACTTTAAGTGAAATAGCATAATTTCCACATGTTCCAGGAGTGTCTGCTATCAATCCAATTCAGCAAAAATAAATTTTGAGTATTTAATGTTCATGAGGCACAGTGAATAACGCTATTAAAATTGTGATCAAAATATAAACTGAGGCTGGTATACATTATATACTTTACAGAAGTCACAGTAAAAGATAACTGTCAAGACTCAATGTTTTCTGAATAAAAAGTAAGGCCTCTGTGCATTACATTGTTAGTGGATATTAAGTGACAAGACATTCTTCCATATGACAGGTCATCAATAGAGTCATTCTTTAGAATTAACCACAATTCCATAGTGTGTGCATAATATATGAATATTAAATATGTAGTCATTTTATCAATATGCTACTAAGGGAAATAATATAATTTCATAAATTTCTTTACAGTACTTCCTTTAATCCACATGGCACAGTGTAGCACATGCTCTTTCCAGTCAGCAAGCCAAATTTTGGGTCCTAGGTCTGTTGCTTTGCAGATGTTTCACCTTGAACAATGATCTCAAATTTCTACATCATGTTATCCTCATTAACACAATTAATACAGATTATTTAGTCTGTTGTCATAAGGTTTGTATCTTTAGACTGGCTTCAAGTATGAAAAAGGTCCTTTGAAGACTTCTCCACATATAGCTTCTCTAACTGCAGTGGAACACACTTCTCTGACCAAACAAAATGCAAAGGGGGATATATTAGGAGCCACAAAGCTAGGAAATTGATCAAATATGTGTAGGTGGGCTCAGTGCCTAAAGAAAACAAGCCACCACACTCCTGAAATGAACATCCTGTCTGGTTAAGGTTAACTATCAGCTGCTAGACAACCTAGTAACATGTGTTACTAACTTCACATAAGTGTAAATAAAGGACCCTTTTGTTTTATAAGGTTGAAATGAGCTATTAGACCAATTGTTTGAATACCGGCAGATGCCAGATAAATAGATATAGAAAATATACTATTTTGAATGCTCTTGACCACTCATTTTGATAGGGAATTCAAATATCTACCTTTCCTACTTTTATATTTAGATAACTTGCTTTTAGTTATATGTCTTAGAGCAATTTGGATTCCTAAGGTATTAAGGAACAAAAGGACAGATGAGGAAATTTTGTGTGCATGTAATACACATAATCAGTATTTAATAAAAATAATTTTATGAAGAAAAGTATAATTATGTACAGATTACTCAAATTTTTGTTGCATTGCCAAGATGACCACAGATTGTAGAAATCAATGTGGAGAAAATAGGATATGTTTTCTAGGTTTTAATTACAACTCTGTATGCCCAATGCAGGGAGATGCCATAAGAAATATATGTCATACCCAGGAAGCAAAAGGTAAAACAAGCCAAGTGTGACAAATCCTATGAACTGTTTCATAGGTAAAAGTAATATAAAATCATACCTTTTGTAGGAACTACATATGATAGCAATTGAATAAAGTGTGAGAATTTAACTAGGTGAAAATGTTGGTCTTGTATCTGAAGTTTTACCATGTATTTCATCATAATTTATAGAATTCATAGCACTGTATTTCAGGTTTTCATAAAGAAAAGTTGAGGGCTGGCCAGATAAATGGACCAGTTAAAGTACCTAGCTAGGCAGATACAGGGGCCCGGGTTTGATTCCCTATATGCTGTGCCAGCCCTGCCCCTGGCACACGTTGAGATGGTGATTGAAACTGGGCATGATGGCACGTGCCTGTAATCCCAGCACTTCGGAGGCTGTAAACAGAAGACTCACTGCAAGTCTGATCTGTGTAGTGAGACCCTGTAGCCCCTGTACTAAACACATAAAAAAGAAGAGGAAGTTGAAAGTCAAATTGTTTATTTAGTACACATACTTCATATTATACTAAATGAACCTTTCTCATTTAGTACATATCTTCATATATATTATTATCTTCATGTATATTAAAATCTTGTACATCAGATTTTAATAGCAAAGTTTATTTTTTCTTCTTAATACCAGCTCATACTTTTTCCTACCACTACTAAAATATAATGAAGAACTTCGAGGTCTCATATTTAAGATCTGACTGTAGGACCTTAGATAAATTATTTAATATATCCAGGATTTTTCTCACATACAAATTGTATGATAACATTTACATGCTAAGATGATAGTATAAGATGGTCTGGTACATTTCAAATAATAACTTGCCCATGACTTGAAACTCTTTTACAAACATTTTCATACTTTTTACCTCAGTAGAAGTATGAGACCTGACAGATATCACATTCCAAATAGAATTCCTGACTGTTTTTCCAAACTAAGTCTGTAGAGTGTGAGAAAAACATTCAGAGGGAAAATCGGTTCTCATTTTATTCCCCATTGTTTTATATTTCTCATGAGTAAGTAGTACCTCAAAATGTAGACCCTTAAATGCATAAACACTTGCTGTTTACCAGTGTCTGTCAGCCCCTGATCCCCTGGATTAGATTTTCTTGCAAAGATACCATCTGTGTCAGTTATAGTCTAAAATCAAGGCTAGAGATGGACAGACATGATAAGACATAAAGCCAATTTTCACTCTAATTACTATTTGACGATGCAAGAGAACAACCAGCAACCACAAAAGAAATGGTTCTCTGTTGTGCCTCAATAAATGGAACATAGAAATTGCGCTAGTAGTTTTTTTCCTGACATCCTGGCATAAGTGCTCCTAACTCCTTGAGTAAGGTGTAGCAGCTGTGGGAAAAGTTATCCTTGAAGGCCCTAGAAGGATAAATGAAGAAGCTGCCAGTGGTTTCCTGCAAGTATCACATCCCTGAAGAAGACCATTGGTTCTAGAAAGAGATGGAGCAGGAGCATATTCGCCCATGCTATTCTCAGTCTCTGGCATTGCATAATCCTTACCAAATCCAGTATGAGGCTGGTGGGAGAAAAAGAGTTGTTCTTTCAGGGACTAGGATTCTCTTTGACTTTCTCATTAGGCATTCTGCTAGCTTAAGTGGTGGGTGTGGGCTGCAGGAATATTTAGACTAAGTCATAGTAAAGAAAAGAACATCTAATTGCTTCCACACTTGAGTTTACAAATAATTTGTTTTATTTTAGAAGTGCATGTTTATAGCACATGTAATTTATATTCATTTTAGGAATGAGGTACAAGGTTGATTCTTTCTGAATCTCCTTGCACTTCCCACTCACTCCATCCTTCTATTTTATTTATTTAATTATTTACTGATTTTTTTTTTTTAATGTGCTTGGTACAGAGTCTCACTACGCAGCTCAGACTCATGGTGATCCTCCTGATTTCAGCCTCTCCAGTGCTGGGATTACAGGCATGTGCCACCATGGCTAGTCTCTGTGGCCCTGCTCAGTGTACTCAGGCACAGGGCCTGCTCAGCCTGTGGTGCAAGGATGCAACCCAGGTCCCTTCACTTGCCTAAGCAGGCCCTTATTCGAATGAGTTATCTTAGAATCCCCCATCCCTCTCTTTAAATTCGCTTTCACAAATTTAATTTCTTCTTCTTTTTTTCATGTTTAGGACACAAAATTTGCTTTCACTGTGGTTGCTTAACACAGGCACATGACAAATCCTAAATCCCTTTGTTGTGACTTCCCATGAGCTTCCCTCATGGCCCTCAATCTACCACATCCTTTCCTGTATGCAACAGATCTTTGTTTGTTTTTATCAATCTTTCATTTTTCTCCTTTTCTGTATTTTGCCATATGGTGTGTAAGATTGTGTACTTGATTTATTTCCCTCAGCATTATATTTTCCATGTGAATCCATTTTCCAAAAAGTATTTTTCATTTATTATTTTTATAGAGGTAATGTTCCATTATGAGTAGATAATGCATTTTTTATCCATTCATCTGTTGATGGGCATGCAGGCTGTATTCAGGGGTTAACTATGAATTATGCTGCAATAATCATTGGTAAGCATGAAATGCTGTGATTTGTTATACCTATTTCTGTTGGGAAAATACCTAGTAGAGGAATACATGAGTCAAATGGAACCTCTGACTTTATTATTTTTAGAGAAATGTCCATATGTGCCTAGTTCCATAATGATTTACTAGTTTATTTTTATTAAGTTTGTAAAATGGCTTGATTTTATTGAGAAATGCCTAGTGAGCTGATGGGGTAGTTATGAGCTGATGGGGTAGTTATTGTATTTCTTTTTTACTTTAGTTTTTTTTATTTTAAAGAGAAGAAAAATAAATAAAAATAATGGTATAAAAAAATCTCAAAACAAGATTGTATTTGTTTTTTTTCTTTTTCTTTTTTTTTTTTTTTTTTTTTTTTGCAGAACCGGGGATTGAACTCAGGCCCTTGCCCTTGCCAGGGAAGCGCTTATTCCACTGAGCCATCTCCCTGGTCCCCCAAACAAGATTGCAGTAGATGAAGATTATAATTTACAATATGCCATGCATGGTTATACTAGTTTAAAGAGCCTAGGTCATACCTTGGAATATTATAGCTGCTTATGCAATGGTAACAATTACTATTTTAATTATTCCTAGTGTAATTTAACATAATTTAGAGCACTTCATAGGTATCAGCACTGTATGGAAAGAATTATTTCTTTTGCAATGAAGGGCCTATGTTAATGCTGGGGTTCACAGAGTAATAAAAAAGGTGTTTATAGAATTGTTTGGCTAGTAAATACTAGTGCTTGCATTTGGACTTTGAAATCAGAACTAGTGCTAATTGTCTTCTGCTACTTATTTTTAAGGTAGTAATTGATGAGCAGGCAACTCATTGTCATCCTGCAAACCATGACAATATGGCTCATGAAAATGGTATTTGGAAATAGATGATAGTACAGGGAATTGAACTGATCAGTTCTCTTATTAAAAAAATTAGATGTAAGGCTGGTGAGATAGCTCAGTGGACTAAGTGCCTGCCTAGGCAAGTGCAGGGGCTGTAGTTCAATCCCTGGCATCACATGCCACACCAGCCCTACCCATGTGTGCACTGAGCAGGCAACTGAGTCTTGCAGTGGTAGTGTGCACCTGTAATCCCAGTGCTGGGGAAGCTGAAAACCAGAGGGCAACTAGGAGCCCAAGCTGCATAGTGAGAGACCCTGCACAAGGAATCAAAAAATTAAATGCTTAAATTATTTTATTCCACTATATCTCAAAAAGATAAATATATAAAATAAGCATAGCTATTCAACATTATAGAAACCTGTTTTTATCTGAATAAGCAATACTTGTTATAGAGAGTAAATAATGCATATGTAGTACTGTTCTAAGTATTTTACATGAATTATATTTGACTACCTTAGGACTTATATGAGTAAACAGAACTGATACAGATGTATTATTAACAAAGAAATTGAGGACTAAAATCACACAAATGCTATGCTAATAAGCCAGAATTGAGAACCATGTGCACTGGCTGAGATGCTCATGAGCTTAACCCATTTCTCGAGAACGGACTCAGTGCCTCACATGATCAAAGTGAAGAAAGTGCTACATACCAGTTTACCTTGACTGTCAACTTAACTGGGTCAAGAGTCTCTTGGAGAAGTGGTTGAATTGTGTGGGCACTGATCTCATCCATGGGGGAGTGTGCCAAGCAATTCACAGATGAATGCTGTGTGATTATGTCTGATCTCCAAACCATGGCTGCCATTCTATCCTTTTTGTCTACTTCCAGCCACCTAGAGTCAGAAAATCTCCTTCACTGTGTCCTTTTAACATGACACTTCTGCTTAAAAGCCAGCCAGACATGAATTGAAATTACTGAAAGCAAACCTACTAAATTTATCCACCTTTCAGTTGTGGATGCAGGGTATTTCAGTAATATCACCTCGAAAGCAGACCATTGTGCACTGCAAATAAAATTTGGAGAAAGCCTCAATTCCATTTGATTTAGAGTTCTGCTATAGACTAGCGGAACACCTTTGAGTAAGCTACTTAATATTGGCTAAACTCATTTTCCTCAATTGGTGCTGGACCTTCCATGCCAACTTGGTAGTAAGAATGAAAAGAATCTGTTTTGAAACTGTCTCATTGCTATTTTTTTCTCAGTCAAATTAATAAAAAAGAATCAAAATAAGAAATCCAGAATGTGGAATGCATTTTGACTTCTTTTTCTTTTAACTTATTTTTTATTATTTGATTTTTTTAGGGAAGGGTCTACAGGGCATTTACTACTAGATCAGACTCATAGTGATCTGCCTGTTTATAGCCTCCCAAGAGCTGGAATTGCAGGTGAACACCACCATACCCAGTCTCATTTGTCTTCTCAGTCCAGGGGTGGGACTAGCACAACAGGCCTGGGGATAGAACCTCTGAGGTCTTGCACCTACTTACAGGCACCTTAATCCACTGAGCTATTGGCCGGCCTGGATTATTGATTAAATGAGATTAGAACTATTATATTTAAGTCTTAAACCTAGGCTTCTTAAATTACCAGCTGAAAATTTCATTAAAGTCATCTTTAAAACTGTACATCATAAGATAAATGAAAGAATGTACTTATATTATTTTTCACTAGCAATATGCATAGCTGAAAATTTTAATAGACAAGGTATGGGGCAAATACTTTTGTCCACATGTTAAATAAAAATGGAAAATCTGTGAAGCAAATAATATTCTACATATCTACTGAAGAGCTAACTAGCCTGCTTGGGTACAGCTAAGAAGAGCTAGTGTTTGAATTCTTCTTCATGAAGAATTAACTCCAAAATTTTGTCCTTTATGAAAGGGAAACAAACTGCTCAAAGGGAAGGAACAATTTGGATGACAGAATAGAGAAAATAAAGAAAGAAGGAAGGTAAATATACATGTATCTGCAGAACACAGCTTGGATAATTGTACTGCTGATTTCTACTGGTCTACTGAAAGGAACAGTTAATGCTTACATTTTTACCTTATTTTTAACATTTTGACCAATTTTGTGTGCTTATACCCTGTCATCTGAGCAACTAATGTGAAGCCAACAATATCCAATATAATGATCAGTGTTGAATTCCTATCATCTTGTTTAGTGAAATAATGTATTGTTTATAATTTTTACTATTTTATTCTCTCTTTTTTTGTATTTTAGGGAAGGGTCTACAGGGTGTCCAGAGTCTCACTACTAAATTAGACTTGTAGTGATCCTCCTAATTACAGTCTCCCAAAAGCTGGGATTATAGGCAGTGTCACCATACCCAGTCTCAATTGCAGCCTCAGTGTGCCCAGGGGTGAGGCCAAAACAGTAGGCCCAGGGATAGAAACCCTGGCCTTTTATTTTATTCTCTTTAAAAAATAAAAAAGCACTCCTCCTCAAGCATTTTAGAAGTGAAATTTGCACTTGTTAACAGTGTGTCTCTTTATAAATAGAGAGCCTTCATCTGCTAAATTGGTAAGCTTAAAACTAATGATTTCTATTGAAATGGCAGATCTCCATGTACCACAGTGAGTAATGCAAAAGGGTTATTATAACTCCTTTTTTTGTATTTTAGGGAAGGATCTACAGGATATTCAGGGTCTCACTACTGGATCTGACTCAAGTGATCCTCCTGTTTACAGCATCCCAAGAACTGGGATTACAGGTGTGCACCACCATACCCAGTCTCAGTTGCCATCTCAGCATGTCCTGGCAGTTGGACCAGCACGGCAAGCCTGGGGATTGAACCCCCAGCCCCTGGGCAGGCATTTTAATCTGCTGAGCTATTTTGCTGGCCTTTATAACTCTTAGCTAAAGCAAAAGAATTTCGTAGTCTTAAAATTTGCTGTGTAGTACTTACATTATTTCCTGTATCTGTCCTTCCATCAATACATCTATATATTCTTTACCACATTCATCCTACCAAAATCTGAATATCAGCTTCAACTTTGCCTTACTTAGGATTTTTCAAAGATGTTTGTAAGCACATGGCCTTGGAGGAACATATCTGTATTGTAATTACAACCTCAAAATATCACATAACATTAAAATGTAAATAATAAAGCTATGTATTTCATAATGTCATTGAAACTTCTAACTGTTATGGTTGATATGGAAAACTCAATGTAGTGCCTGCCAGAGGATGAGTACTTGCAGCCCTTAGTTATGATCTATATATTTTGTCTGCAACATCTGTTATCATCATCTTTTCTACTTTATAAAAATAATCAAAATTTCATATCACAATAATAAGAAAATAACAATAGGTCATACACTGTCAATCATTATCTTCACAGTAGTTACAAGCACACCTCAATTTATGAAGAATTATTCATTGCCAAACCTTACTATATCTTAATTGGCTCTCTGGCAACTGAAGACCTATGTCTCTGTGCATAATCAGTTATCTGGAAACAGAAGGATTATTTCCTTAGAGACAATCTTATAAACATTTCTCAGACTCTTACGTTACTCTGCCAACTCCATTAAAGTAATCCTGTAATTGTCTAAATATTTTTTGTGAAGGTTCAGTCAAAAAACACACTAGAGCTCTTCAGAGCCCCAAAAGGGAGGCAGAGAAATATATTGGTGGAGTGAAAAATCAAAGGTACTGAATGTAACTATGTAACTAGCTATGAAGGAGAGTGAAATCACTAATATTTAAAGACAATTGAGTTCTATTAAAATAGGTTTTAATAAATTTGTTAGTTCTAATCCAGTAAATTATTGAAGAGGCAGAAACATACACGAATAAAATACTACTCAGTTTGAGTGGAAAGTCAGTGCAGATTTAAGACAATAATTTCTCAGTAAGAGTGAAGCAGATGAAGGTAACAGAATTTGGTTTCAGACAGACAGCCAGGAGAAAGCAAAAATTGCACTTCTCTAAGGTCAGAAAATAAAGAGTGCATATCTATCTGTCTCATTAGCCACAGACTTTGATTTTTCCTCTCCAGCTTGGGTAGCTAAGCAGTGCTTAGATCAAGGATAGCTTTGTGTCCTGCTAAGACATTTAGAAAGCATCGTTAAGACTCCAATGAGTCACTTCAGAGGTATAATTCAGGGAGTGAGCACTAAACTATTAGTCTCAATTATGGCTGATTACCTTCCACGTGAATTTAATGTTATTATCCTACTTCCAGGCAACTGGACAAAACACTGTGACTGAGATTCTGTTTGGAACCATTTAGTATATTTCACTGCTAATGAAGCAGTCATGGAAAGATAAACATTTCACACATTATTGTAGCAATATTTGGGGTGGGTGATGTTAGAATGCTCAGTGTTTATAAACAGCAGAGCTATATTATTGTTCACAAGCTGGGATGCAATGTTAATTACTTTCATTGCTGTTTTAGAGTTCAATAGATATGAAGGCTCCTGGTAGCATTTTTAGTAAGCTAAACACTTGAATATATAATGCAAGAGCTTTTGGTGGAGGAATATAAGTTTAGCTAGAGTGTCCACTCAGCAGTAAGGCATATATGGTTTTTCTTCTGTATTTAATCAAATTTGTTGACATGTTACCTCATACAGCCTTTAAAATCTGATGTCTTCCTGGATTTATTGTGATTCTGCAAACAGTATCATGAAACTCATAGAACATTATCTCTCCTGGTGTTCTCTCTCCAAAGTGAATGCTTAATAACTTCATCTGCTTGGAAGGGCTTGGCACTGTGGAAATTAGACTACTTTGCTTGGCCAGTAAGTGGACAATAGAAAGATATTTACATACTCTAAAATGCATTGATTGATTATTTAAGCACTTCCTTTACTTGCCTCTCAGGAGATTATCAGAAGTGGAGGTAAGGCAAAAGTATTTGCTCCATCTGCAGTGCTATCAGTATACTAACAGGTATTATTTCTTCTTATGAAATAATTGCAGATAAAATTTCTGAACATTTGAATTTTTGAAAGTTTATAATTCTACCATTTCCATCAGCTCAAGTTTTAAGTTACTTAGGAGAAATTATGCCTATAATATTTAAAAGTTTTCTGGATCCTACAGAGCTGAAATCAATGGTAGGAAATACTTTCTCTATCAACTTGGTATTTCTGTTGTGTGTATTACCTAGAAAATAGAAACACTTGGTATATAACCCTTAAAGATTTATTAGATTAAAAATCTGTAGGTCAGAATTTTGAGCCTGGTTTCAATAGAGTAAATTTAAAATGCCACCAGGGTAAAATTCTCTCCTTGAGGTTAGAGCAGTTTCTATTTCCTTGTCCTTTCTACCTTAACTCCCTTCCTCCATCCATAAAGCCAATTGTGTACCACCTCCAAATATCTCTTTTTTCCTCCTCTCCCTTCACACCAGTTTGTCTGAGTGATCCCTTTGTCTCTGCCTAATAGAGAACACAATACTGGACCTATTCGAACAGTCCAAAATAGTTTCTCCTCTCTGCATCTTGATCTCTTTGGCACCCAGTTGTATGTATTAACTTTTGTCTCAATAACAAGGTGTTTTGTGCACATTTCTTTTTCTTTCTTTTTTGGTTTTTAATATGTAATTCTTTTACTCCATAAATGGTAGCAAAATATGCAGTGCAAAACTTTCCCTTTTTAAAACTAATGTTACAAACCCATATTATCACTTACATAGAAATACTACACCCTAGCTGATTATTAGTGAGGTGTAAGTCCAACAATGAATTATTGTAACTGTTTAAGCAAAAAACGAAAAGTTTATCAGAGTCCTCCTATAGCATCCATCCCAAGTCTCTATGGCCAATTTCTGCCAGCTGAACAGAATGTCTGGAGAAAGCAAATCATTGCATGTGGTAGTTTTTGTAGTTTTCTATGAAGAATGAGTATGCTATCACATCTGATAAATAAATGGTGAGTAAAAGAGACAAGAAAAGAGATAGAAATAGAAGTAGGACTTGAGGGGTGTGTGCGAGAATTTTCTGCAAGTTAAGTAAATGATAGCCATGTAGTCCATTTGAAGGATTTTATTATTTACCTCTGTTTCACGTTTCAAGAAAGTTTAGTCTGCTCTTCTAGCTCTGCTCAGTTGTTTATAATCTCCCCATGAATTTCATTTTCTCTGGATTCTTCTATGCATACTATACTTCTTCTCCCTAGAAAGCCCCAGTTATACTTTCATTTGCCTCCCAGAATAATTTTAAGCACAAATTCTTATTAAAGACTTTCTTACCCTTCCTCCACAATCGACTCTTTGTGCTCCTTTTGAGTTGTGTTCATGTTAAACCAGTTCCACATGCATCAGAATTGATTGTGTGTGTATGTCTTCCTCTGGTAAGTGGTGAGTTCTACAAGACTGGGCCCCCCTGCTGCTTAGTTTTGCATTTAGTGCATACCACAGATTCTGCCACACAATAGAGGACTAGGGAGATAAACTCATAGTTACTTGAATATGCAGCCAATATGGAGAATCAAGAGTCTGTGCTGCCCAAGTAGAACATACACTCAATAGCTTTTGCTCTGTTGCTACCATTTTCTTGCTTTTTACATGTTCAAAGCCTGCAAAGAGTGGGGCTAGGGAGACAGTTCTGTAGATTGTTTTCCTGGCAAACATATGGTCCTGAGTTCAATTCCCCACTACTGCACAAAAAGAAAAAAAAAAAAGCCTGCAAGGGTATATAGAGTAAGTTCAAGAATACATGCAGATAGATATTGAGTATTATGATCTTAGTAATTATTTCCCTTTTTATGCGAAGTTGGAAAATCAACAATATTATCATTTTGCTTTTAGTATATTTTGGATCAAAATACTTAATCAATGCTGAAGTCACCTTCTTCAATTTGTGATTCCATATAGCTTTATCATATGATATGATCAACAATATTTGAGTGAAGAAATGAACTTGGTTGATGGGAATATAAAACAGTAAACACACCATGGAAATGCCTCAAACGATTAAAACTAGAAATTCCATTGGATCCAGATGTTCTCCTTCTAGGTATCTTTCCAAAATAGTTAAAGATGCATAAAGAAATTATGTCACTTACATAATGGAGTACTACTCTGCCATAAAGAAAAATAAAATTGAGTCATTTGTAGAAAAAAAACATAATTTGAAGTGAATTAAATCAGATGCACCAGTTTAAATATTACATGACTTATTTCACATAAAAACACAAATTATATATAAAAATAAAAGATAGAAATTTAAAACTAGTGCTGGTGAGATAGCTCAGCAGACCAGGCCTGCTTGGGCAAGAGCAGGAACTGGGAAGGTTTGATCCCCAGCACCACACACTGTACAGGCTCCGCCCCTGGGCATGCTTATCTGCCCACTGAAACTACCCACTGCGGCACACACTTGTAATCCCAGGGTTCATCAGTCTGAAAACGGGAGGGTCACCCTGAGTCTCAGCTACATGGTGAGATCCTGTACCAAATACATAAAAACAAAGAAAGAAAATTGAAAGTAGAATCACAGATCCTTCTTACATGGGAAATGGTCAAAGGACAGAGGGGAGCAGAGTTCTTCAAGGGGGTGAATAAAGCAATTAAGATGTACTATGGATGTATGCCAACTTCATACTAGAAATGTAATCATCATAAACAGCAAGCATGCATTGATAAAACAGTAAAATTTGCCTAAAATTATGCAGTACTCTCAAATGTCAACAGAAAAATATATATTGCTAATATACATATATAATTAATGTTTATGGAAGATATGTGCATTCAACATAAAATGCTTATTAAATATAAAAACAATACACAATTTCAAATGTATTTTTTTAATTTTTAAAATATCTGTTTATAAACCAGGCATGTAGGTGTATGCCTGTGATCTAAGCATTCTAGGGGGCTCAGGCCTGATGTCTGTAAGCCTGTTCAAGCTCAGGCAGCACAATAACTTATGAAGACCATGTCTCAAGGGACAAAAATTCAAAGGGCTATAGAAGTAGCATGGTTTGAAGGCTGGAGTTTCATACTCCACCAGAAGACATAATTTGCTTACTTAACACATTTTTACTTAAAGAAAACATGTTTTTCAAAAAAGCACAATATAAAAGAATAACATTTTTATTACAAAGTAGAGTCATTTTTTTTCTTAAGAATTTGAGTATGATATCCAATTTTGTCTCGTTCCTTTTATGGAAGACACTAAACACATCCCAAATTGGAGAAATCATGTAACTGTAAACGTCAACAAAGTCCTCCCAACAGAACAACATATAAGGGCCGGGGAGATGGCTCAGTGTAATAAGTGCTTCTCTGGCAAATGCAAGGGCCTGAGTTCAATTCCTGGTTCTACAGAAAAAAAGAATAACATATAGATGGAATTATGTGATAGAAGACATTTAGGTCATTTGGTATAAAATACAGGATGAGGAATTGAAATAGTGGTCTCCAATGTATGGGTTGCCTCAAAATCCTTTAGATCCACTCTCCCTTCATCTACACTAGTGTGATGGCACATAGTTTAATCTCTGTAAGAAAATGAGGCAGCTAATTAAAATCTGTAATATAAAAATAATGATGAAATGTATAGATCACAGCAAAGAAATGAGTACCAAGAAAAATGTATTTGCATATAAAGTTAGCAGTATGAATATTAAATAGTGGATGAGAAGTGTTTATATAGTTGCTGAAGAAAATGTATGTTTATTTCTGAACATCACAGTGCCCGGAATAAAGAAAAAATAATTTACATCCTCAAAATATAAATTTTTCACATTAATCATAAATTTTCTAGACTCCGGTGTCTGAAAAGTCATCTGTGGATAAGGTTGCCTGATTCTATTTGATAAGGTCACTCTGTGTTGTGGTGAATACAATTCTTTCCAGCATCCATACACTAAGTGCCTTGATGAATTCCATAGCACTGTGCTGATTGTCCACCTTCAAAGAGTTACAAGTGCATGACACCAGTGCATGGTTCAGTAAAAACAATTTGATAGAGGCCAACCTGAATGTGCTTGACTTCCCCAAACTCTGGTGATGGACGTGATTCAAGGAATGGCTTTGGAATAGCAAAAGCAGTCACATTAATAGTCCAAACTGGGCACTTCAGTGTACTGTGGTACCTTTGGAGATAACAGGGAAGGGGTGTGTGAGATCAGGTACCTGAAGCCTTGCAGTTTAAAAAGAAAAATGTTGCTTTTGTTTGTCAACACATAGTGGGGCACTTACAAAATTTGATATGAAAACAGAGGTTATCTTTTCTTTTTATGCTTGAAACAATTAAAATACCTAGCTTAGAGGAGTATATGATAGTATTTTCAAAGAAATCTTCCAATTATGTGTAACATTTGTAATAGTTTAATTTGAAAAAGTATTCACACATATTGTAGGTATTTTACAGTTTTCTTTCACTCTAAAGTAATTTATTTTGCTTTCTGAATTTTAGCATTATTTTAATTCAAAAATTATCTCAAAGATTTCATATAGAAAAAATGTGTGCTTATTGTGACAATTGAAATGTTACAGTGAAATCAATAATATGCTGATATGACTATGTGTCATTTTTGATGATTTTGATGAATAATAAAGATTTTGAAGAATAATAAAGATTTTGATGAAAAGCTTTATTCATTTAGTAAATTTTCTTATGATTCATTTTGCTTATACAAGCTTGAATTGGTATATATGTGACTGCTTAAATACACACAAAACACATAGACATAAAACCATTTGTTATGCACATGTAGAAACACAATTCTTAACTTTGGTTTTTGAGAAATAAAAGAATCATTTGGATATACATGTTAGGCCTTTGTGACTCAGTTTCCAGAGTTCCTAGTTGTATAGGTGTGATTGATCCACCTGACTTAATTTCATAAACCTTGTAATGATCTAAAAAAACTTTGTAATGATCGAACTTATGGAAGCATCAAAGCTTATTTAAGCATTATACACTTAGTGAGCTGGTAGGTTCTCTTCAATTTTCTTTTTAGACATTAAAAAACAACACTACTTTAAAATCATATTTATTCTTCTCCTTATATAATATTTGTTTGTAGAAACAGGATAATCAGATGTAATTATTATTTATTTTCCTGAATATTTTTTGAATATTTTCTAATAGCACAAAATTGACATTAATGTACAATTTTAATAGCAGTGCTTAAAAATTCTATTTCTTCAACATGCACCCATCAATATTATGTGTTTTTTCAAAGCTGTCAACACTAATATTTTAATTCATTGTCTCCCAGCAAAGCAGTGCGCGTACTCATATTCTATTTCATGTTTTCTGCTTTAAATATAGCAAAATAATAAATTATTGCTTCAAAACTACCAAATATAAGTGGAAATATACATAATCAGAACTGCTGAGGATTTTTTAATAAATCTCATTAAAACATTTTCAAACAGATATTTAAAAAGTACTTTTATTATCAATAATTAGCTATGTGCCAAAGTGTATACTTAATACCTTATAGATAGAGAGCATGCTTTGTTTGGATTTATTGGTTTCTTGGTGGTCCCTGGGAGAAAATGCCACAGCAATTTAGAAAAGATAGTAAGAGACAACAGTTCAGGTCATGAGAAGGTCTTATTGACTGATTGTCAAATGGCCTCAAAGAAACATAGTAGGGTGCTCATTTATACCTTTGGAAAGTTAGTATCAGGAGACACAAGGTTGCTTAGTGACTACTGGCAGAAATTCAGGCAGGATGCTTTTCTCAAGACTGAGGTAGCTTGACTGCTTTAGGCACTGAGACCTACCCCTGCTCCCACATATGACCAATTAGGTTCAGCCCCTCCCAACAATACTTCCTGCTTATATGCTGATAGAACCATAGAGAAATTATCACTTAACAACAGGTAAATAGCAGAACACTTACTCTCTCCTCTTCTGTTAAGGAAGAAGGAGCTGGGGAGATGGCTCAGTAGAATAAGTGTTTGTTTGATAAGCACAAAGGCCTGATTGAATCCCCGGTTCCACCAAAGAAAAAAATAGAAAGAAAATAGGATAATGTATATATATGATATCTCCACAGAATTTAACATAGCCAGACCAGTTCTTTAAAAGAAGAATATGCTGAAGATATGGCTTCACCTACAGAAAATATAGAAATAGGCACATGTATTATATTCTATGGTCAAATAACACATTATTCCAAATTTACCAACTTAAAACGACAAATATTTAATAATTCACTGTTCTATAGATCAGAAATCTAGGCAGAATCCAGAGTAGGATTTCAGGTTTGGGCTTCATAAGGACAAGTGCAAGAAATTTCTTTGAGTAATATGAAAAAGTATGTGCATTTAAAATATCTTATATACAACACTGTAAGTAATTATCCAGCCTTTCTTTAGGTTTACTGAATGCCCAGAGTTAAATATGACTCTGTTTCACTTGCATATACCTTATGCACATATGGTGCTGTCAAATGTGCTGTCACACAAGGCTAAATATCCAATATTTTCTAAGGATAAATCATTTAAAGAGCAAACCAAACAAAAGATGGTAGGAAACCCATAGACTTTGCAGAGATGAGATGGAGATTTGAGGAAATGGAGAGACAGGAGAGGAAATAAGATTGATCAAGACATGATGTGCATAGTATCCATATTTGTTCCACAAGACAAATGTATGTATCTATCACGAATGTGCTAATAGAAAACTTTTTTTAGTGGAAAGGGAGATGGAATAAAACGGTAAGTTTTCCTGATTTAATGCTGTTTTATTTACTAAACTCTTAAAAGTCTTAGAATTCCCCTCTCTTCCACACACACACACACACACACACACACACACACACACACACACACTCATATAGCACCCTAGTCTCCTGCTCCCATATTATAAAAATTGGCTGAAGCAACTGCTTGGAACATATTTAGCTTTTTGAATCCCCGTTTTTAACTCTATACTCCTGCATTTTTATTTAATCCTGACTTAGACAGCTTCTTCTAACTTCCCTCAGAGAACATGTTTAATATCTTCTTCACTGCACACCATCTTGGGCACATTCAGGCATATTCTTCCTTTTGCAAATGCCTGGATAATATACTTTTATAGTTTCCATTTTTATCATTAGTTCACATTTTTTAGTAAAGTGAATAACTATTATATAAATCTAAAATATGCAATGATCAATAATGATTACATTGACCTTCAGATGTAAATTTATTTTGACTTATGAACTAATAATTAGCTCCCAATTGTTTGCCTGTTATCTACCACTAAGTGATCCCCAAACTCAGTTTTACAATGGCAACTCTTCTTAGAATGAGTTTAAGTACATTAAATTACATAAAATGTCATTACTGTAGCTCCTTAAAGATATCATTCATAGAGTCCTTGTTTGATCAAGCGTAATCTGGAATGTTTTTCCTCTAGATCTGCTGCACAACTGCTTTATTGATGTGACCCTTTATTATTCGTTTGGGAACTATCTTATATATGGTAATTCCTCTTTCCCTACCTTCTTGCATGGTAGATGCTGCTACATCAATCAGATTCTTTTATAATGTTCTCAGCTAAGACAAAGACATTTTGGGGAAACTCATTTTTTGTGCCTTACATCCTCATTAATTTTCTGAAAACATGAATTCATAAAGTTGTCATGCTTCTTCAAGAATTTTCCATACATTTAGTTTAACAAAAGTAGATTCTGGAATCTTCTATAGGAATTTGTAAAGCATAATATGTTCAGAATACTATTTAAAATTGGTTTACTTTATAGTATATAATGAATATACAGATGAATAAAGTGATACAGAGTTTTATGACAAAACTAGTAAATGCAAGCTAAAGTTAGTGTTTTGGTAAGAATATTTGTATATATTCTATGACCCAGAGAGGGACAAGAAGAATGCAATGAACTTAGAATGTACATGCAAAGTGCCCAAAAGACATAAATAAGAAATATTTATATAAATGATAAATATTTCAATGTGACTTATAAAGAATTAATCATATCTGTTTTCTACTGAGTAACGAACATGTACCAGGCAAAATGATAAGTATTTTGACACACTATTTTAATTTTCAAACTAAACCACTGTAGTCCTACTATTTGTAGTCCTGATTTACAGGTAAGAGAATGAAGAGCGTCAAAGTGAAACAAATAATTTTTCCAAACCACTGAGTTATTGTAGTGAAACTAGAAATTAGATTCAGTTCTTGGATGACTCCAGTTTATGGTTTAGTATCTGTATGGCATGTCATCTCCTAAGACAAATGTTTGTTTTCTTTAATTTACTTCTATGCACCATGAAGATAAACTATCAGAAAATCACGAATAGCACAAGAAAGTCTCATCTTATGTAAGGAACAATTCTTAAAGCAACGTGTAGGTTTACATCTTAAATTGGTTTTTCAGTGTCACCATTCATATAGGAAATGTACTTATAATATATTTATATTGTGCTCAATAAATCTCACATGGCCAGTTCTTCAGTGCGAGAAAGCATGTCACTTCTAATATTAGCTCCATAGAACAAAGCTAGTTTGATAGCACATTTATACTATGGGTAAAATTTTGACATTAATCACTGTACTTGCGTGGCCTCTGAATACAAATAAAGTCATGAGTTAATTGTGAAAAAGATATTCAAACATATAGCACAAAATATAAAGCTTCCTGCATAAAATTTCTATCAAAGAGGGAACAGAAAGTTATGAGGACGATCAAGTATTTTAGTCTTGACTTGTGGAAAATGTTGAGGTAAAGTAAAAGAGGATCTTAAAAATATACTCTTACGTTTATCAGGAAAGATGGAGTAAGAGTTTTCTAAGCCAAACTACTGATATGTTTTTCAGTATGAAAAACATTTGTAAAACTAAAGTAAAAACCACTGAGGATAGACAGTTTTAGAAGTAGCTACCTAAAGTGCTATATCAGTTAAACAATGCTTTTTTGTCTTTTTTTTCTGTTTGTTCCTTCTGAGGCATCACAGTTACTTTGTATTTATGGAAGTCAAGCAAATACCAGAATGCACAAGGCAACTCCAAATTGGAAAATGAGAAAGAATTAAATTTTTGAATGGTGTAACAAATATTGCACAATGCTTACTATCATTTCCTTGTAATATGCAGAAAACAAATGGAAATAATTTCTTCAAACTGCAAAAGAATGCAAGTAGTTGAGGTTTTAGGAAAAAATAATGGTAAATAAAAATTGACAATGCTATTATTTCTTTGCTGTGTAAGTATGATTGATATTTTTAATTCATACAATGTCTTTATAGAACTTGTGGAATGAACACAATTTAATTTATAGGTTTCAGAACAAACATTTCCTTTTCACATGACCATAGTCCCTTTAGCTGATTATTTATTGCACGATCTTAAAGTACTTTACACTTAATCTTCTAATACTGGACAGTTTCAGTCACCTCATTCTCTCTTGGACAAGCACTATTATACTTGAACATTACCATATATTTAATAGAAAAACTGTATTAATTGAGGATTTTTTTGTAAAATTGATAAGAGTAAGGCAACATGAATCATACGTTTTATCAGTGAGAAGACAGGCAGTGTTCTGTGACTTCTTGAACAAAGATAACCTGTCCTAAACTTACTTGGGTTATGCTGAATGCACAATAATTATGCAGTTATCTTACTTACACTTCTTTCATTGCTGAGACCAACATTTAACAAAATGAAGGAAGAAATGTTTCATTTAGCTCACAGTGACTGGAGGGTTCAGGCCATACTCAGCTGACTCTACGGCAGAGCGACACTCTGAAGAGAGCCAACTTTCACAATGGAGCCAAAAAGCAGAGAGAAAAGGGAAGGTCCACAGCTCTGGTAGCTAGCTGATCTCTTTCCACTACTCACATTGTACTGCAGATTACATGCCCCCGGGCATGTGCAGCATCCACCACACATTACTCAATCACAAACTCCAGAAGCCACCCCATGACTGCATGAGGCTTTGGGGTGAAACCTAGACACAAACCGTAACATTCCACTCCTGGATCCCAAAAGGTTAGGGTACATCTGTTTGTGCAAAAGGCATATTAGTAAATCTCTAAGTGTTGGCAAAGTCCTAACAGTTTCAGTATTCCTGAAAAGTCCACGCTCTAATCCTATTCCTCCCCTGAGATATAAGGAAAATTCCTATCCATGAGCCCCTGCACAAATGAAATGTTAAATACTTACAACATTCAAAGTCACAAAATAAACATTACCATTCCAAAAGGTTCACACAGGAGGATAACAAGCACTGGGATCAAAGCAAGTACAAAATCCAGAAGGGTGAACAGTAAGTCCCATAGTTCCATGTGGAACATCCAAAGCAATCTGTGATGAGTTGTAGGCTCCAAAGGCCTTACATGGCTGCACCCCTATAGCACTTCTGCTGGTAGCTGCCATGGCTTCACTCCCTCCTTACAGTTTCCCTTAGAGGAACCATGTTCCTGGCTTTTTCAAACTTCTGTGGTTTTCTTGGAATAGGCTTCTCACTCACAGCTTTACATACTACCCTCCCAGGGGCACACTATCTGGCTTCCCAAGGCCTTCTTCTGAAATCTATGTAAAAACCTTTATCTCAGAACTCCTGTGTTCTGAATGTGCCTAAAACCAATGCTGGATGTATGATGCTGTTAGGGCCTAGAGTTAAGATACCAATCCCCACCATTCAAACTCACTGGCCGCAAGGGCCATTAAGAGTTAACACGGTTACAACCCCTTAGCACCAAGAAGCCCCTGCCCCCTATACCCCTTACATGCCTAGCAGCATAGATAAGATTATACCACCCTTCAGCACAGGAAGCCCCCCTACGTGCCTTGCAGCATAGATAAGATTTACAACCCAGACCATATGCTCTCAGAATGCCGCTCCCCCACGCCAGGAATTCCGGGGCCCCTACAGGAATTCCCCCTCCCCTATTCCTGCACCATCCAATTATTGTAAGGGACAACATAAACTGTCCTATCCCTTCAAGTGTCAGCCCAACTAACATACGCAATTGGCTTCTGTATACCTTGCTTGCTGCTTCCCCGCCCACTGGTGCTATATAATCCTGAGTGAACAAAGGCTCGGGGTCGCCGTGGCCCAGTTGCCTGGGGACCCTATGCTGGCATAGCTTCTAAAATAAACCCCGGAACTTTCACAAGGCCTCGACTCTTGGTGTCCTTCCTTCCGCGCCCCGTCTCCGGACTTAACAATGCCAAGGTCTGCTGCTAGTTAGCACATCAGCCAGGATTTCTTCTTTCTTGTCTGTAGGGGTCAACTGCCTGGATTGCTGAACACTATGAACTTGACTCTGAGGAATAAATTCTCCATGCTGGCACCATTCTGGAACCTGGTGTGGATGCTGCTTCCATTGTGTACCATAAGGCTCTGCAGCTTTTTCCTCAAGGCAATGTCCCTGACCTTTGCAAAAAGTGAAGACCTGCCACCTCCTTTGATGCACTCAAGCCATCTTTTCCACTGTCTTGTTACTTCTTGTCAATGGAGATTCTCTGAGCTTTATTGTAACATTCCACAGCTTTATTAAAACTTCCTTTCTGGCCAAACTCACGCTTTAAATTATCCTGCTGGGCTCTTGGCTCTTGTTTCTCAACAGAAATCTGACTAAAATCTCCCAATAACAGTTAGCAAGGCCACGCCCTCAATATGCTACTGCTTCGACATTTCTTTTGGAAGATTAATCAGTCCACCATGCTTAATCTCAGTCTCAGGCTAAGTCTCTGCAGAGAAAAATTTAGACAAACTTTCTGCCAAGCCAAAACCCACATTATCTGGAGTCCAACAACTAATGCAATCCTTCTTCCGAGCAAAAATATCCCTGGCCTGGTGTTTACAGGTAGAATTTCTGTCAGCATTCTGGTCTTCTGTGCACTGATGAGAATCTCCCATACAGAATAGCTGAAGCTGTTCCAGTGTGCTCTTGTAGATGACATCTCCAAAGTTTTCCTATGTCTTCCCATAAGCCATTCCCAAAAGCTTGCAATCCACATGTTCAGGGTTAGCCACAGTGACTATCCCATTTCTCTGGTACCAAAGTGTGTCTCAGTCACTCCTCTCCTGTTGCTGGGACAAATACCTGACACTCAAAATGAAGGAAGGAAAGATTTATTTAGCTCACAATTACTGAAGGTTTCACTCCATATTTAGCTGGCTCTAAGGGAGAGCAGCACATAGAAGAGAGCAACCTTTCATGGCCAAGTCAACAAGCAGAGAGAAAAGGGAATGGCTTCAGCTCAGGCACCTACCCAGCCTGCTTACCCTCCTCACACTATAATGCAAATTACCTGCCCCAGGGCAAGTGCAGAATCCTTACCACAATAATCAATCACAAACTCCAGAAGCTGCCCTATGACTGCATTAGACTTTCAGTGGACACCTAGACACAAACCATAGTAGCAATCTTCTATATAAACCAAGGATTCTATATACTTAGGGCTTGAGTCACAAAATAGAATTTATATTTTAATCACAATTAGAAATAAAAAGTAGGATCTCTTGATTAAATTTCATGTCTTTCTAGGTCATTCTGTCCTGAAGTTGCCTATGATCATAAATGCCATGAGATGGATGGAGACATTTCAAATCTTTGTTATTTCCATATTAACACGTCACATTAAATTAACTCAACACAGTAGACACATTCCTAGCTTTTGATGCTAGTAGAAGGTATACATCCATAATTGAGAGACCCACATATGTAATAAATGAGATATATCAAATAAGCAGGCTACTCTTAGTTATTTGGTAACAGGATTTTTAAGCTACTTTATTTGAATTTCTCTACGGTACTTTCTAAATTTCTACATTGGCATACATTTGGATAACAGGTATATCTGTGTTCTACATCATAAGGAGAGGAAAACAACATGGAGAAATTTGCATGCAGTTTTATCCAGCCAGTTTTAGAGTCGCATAATCATCACTCCCACTCACATATTCCCCTATACTACAGAAGAGTGGTTGAATGGCTCACCTTGTATGACATGTGTTCAGATAACTGTGCCAGGATCAGAAAAGATAGAATCTTCTAACATGTAGTCAGAACACTACATATGATACATCTCAGAACTGGTTTGTTGTATCACAGATTCTGATTACTGCCTTTTTTAAAAATAAAAATCGTCTACCCCAAATACAGATATTCTCAATTTTCTTCTCATTGATTTATCTGTAGTATCTTCCTAAGGTCTAGAGGGTTTTTCATTAAGACAAGGGCAACTTCTGCACTTCTCCTTCTCACAAGTTTTCTTAATGCCCCTCTACTCTTCTTGAGTGAACATAGCTACACAATATTCAAATGTCTCAGTGCATTAATCGATCATACTAAAATGACTAGAAGATGGTGTTTATATAATATGTCCGAACTTTAGTGATGCATTTTGCATTAATCAACTCTCAGCCTCTTGTTCTGACATAATTAGAATATAATATTTATGTGAAAGTTAAACTTTAATTTTCTGACTTGCTTAAATATTCAGAAGTCTATATATTTTAAAAGGAATTTAATTGAAAAAATGCTTATGCTCTTCAGAAATGGCTGTTTTACCATCATAACTATTTGAGTTATTCAGGTACATAAATTCCAAATCAGTCCCATGTAGTAATATTACTTTAGTTTGCATTATGTTATGAAATCAATAATAATGTGCTGCTGACCTAGCAATGTGGTACAATATCTGAGAAAGCATTGATAGTTTTCCAAAACCTTTCTGATCACGCATTTATTCCTTTTGTAACATGCCTCTACTCCAGGAGCACCTAAAGGCCTGTTTTGGCAGGCTGACCATTACTTTTGAAACTTTTGCCAGACGATTTCTTTCCACATTTCATCCACTTCATAGGCGCTCAATAACATCATACTGTGCTTTTAACATTTGTATGTTTATGCATCTTTTTAACTTGCTTTAATTCTTGAACATCAAGGGTTTATTGTTTAAAGTTTATTTTCCCCCAAGGAAACTAACATATTGTTGAGCATAGAATTATTAAATAAACACATTTTTCGGAAGTGTGAATATTTAATGAATTAATAACCATAACCAGAAAATGTGTCTGGATACAGAACACTAAGTTTATTAAAACAGCCTTCTCTCTTCTTACATAATTACTGGAGTACTAGAAAAGTGATAATGAAAATGAAGGTGAAGTATATAACTGAGAGTGTTAGAAAGGAAAGCAAAAAGAGGTATAACAGGACAGCAGGATTAAGACAGAATAAGGGTAAAGAAAAAATGGAGAAGACCGAAAGAGGTAAAGCAAAACCAAAGCAGAGTAGGGAAAATGTGATAACACTGTATAGACTCTTGTCCTCTATATACTAGTGGAAGGCTTTATAGGCTTTAATGAAGAATGACAGATACTCAAATGACCTTGTGGTAAGAACATACATAACAGCATGTCTCTGTGAAGGCTGGCTCACATGAGTTATAGCTTGGTTAGAGTTTTTCTTTTGTAGATTTCATTCCTATAAAAGCTGCCCCAGAACCCCTATTATGTGGAGTGTACACATGCATGTAGAGATATTGAATGGAACTATCTACATGTGATGGGTTAGTAAGGTACCAAAAGTCAAAGCTAGCTTAATAAGTCCTTTATATAATATGCAAACACACAATACATGTGAGACTACAATTATTTGATTAATGATGATCTCTTACCATTGTGATGTGCGATCTTTCAGGGCATCTATACATAAAATTTTGAATGTAATTACAGAGGCTACTGATACTCCCTGAAGCCTATCCATTCCGTGAACAGATATTAATTAAGTAGTTGGCATAGAACAGATAATACAGTAACAATGGGTTATAGTAATAAATCAGGCTCAGTTCCTGTTTTAGAGTCATTTGTCTTGTCCCTGGCACTCTCATATTTCTACTGGTAAGATGATTTGTTTCAAGGTTTAAATAGAGACTTAGCAAAGTTTGGCATATTGTTATGAGAGTGGGAGTTGTACACTTTTTTGTAATTGTTTTTGTCCACTGACATAGCAAGCTAATAAAACAGTAGCATTTCAAGGAAATTAACTACTTTTAATCTCTTATAAATGTCACATACCCTATGTAGCTGACCCAAAACAAAGTGGGAGGCACAACTGGCTGCCCAAATAAACTAATGAATTGTTAATATTTAATTGCTAATCCTCAATTAAAACTACAAAGAAATTTATATTCACTTCAAAAATGAAGATTTAACTACACAACCTCACCAAAGATTAAAAGAAGTTTGTGTGGGAAGAATATATGTGAACTATTAAGGAAAAAGTAAGTTTTTATAAAGTCTAACTAATCATTTAATTTAGCAATGATGATAGTGAGCAACTGTGTAGGAAAGAGATACTTGTTCTGAAACACATAAAGTATCCTTTGCCATGCAGACCTCATACACACTAAGCGCATATTAGGTTACTTAAATGTTTGTTTTCAGATTAATTATACCAGATAGAAACACTTTTTCAGTTTTATCTCATTGAAATCATATTAGATGTGAATTAATTAGGATGATATCTTTGGAAAGTATAAAATATTTGAGACTCGATGATGAAATCATTGTGTGTTAAAATATTTTGAATGGGGGCTGGGGAGATAGCTCAGTAGAATAAGTGCTTCCCTGGAAAGTGCAAGGGTCTGAGTTTGATCTCTGATTCTGACAAAAAAAAAAAAAAAAAAAAAAAAAAAAAATAAAAAAAAAAAAAAAAAAAAAAAAAAAAAAAATATATATATATATATATATATATATATATATATATATATATATATATGTATTTGCATTTTGAATGTAGTACAACATACCATTAGTGAGTACTTTTATACTGGAAAGAAAAAAATACTAAAATACTATCAAGAAAAGAGTTTCTTCCAAAATGTTAAACTATTAACCAAGATTAAATGGAAATAGAGTAGATAGAATATTTTTACTTAGGAAGAGTTGATGAGTAAAATTACAATGAATAGGAAATATCAATAAACTCAAAGGCTAGTATTTGAAAAAATTAAAGAAAACCTTTGCCAAGATATCTTGAGAGCAAATTAAAATAACAAGAAAAAAGTGGAAACAAATGCAGATGTTTTAAAAATAAATATTTTCAGGGTGCTATAAAATTATTCATGTATTTTTAATATTACACACCTGGACAAATTTTTGGAAAATATAATTATCTGTAAGACAAAGTTGAAAATCTGAATTAAACAATGATTTATGTATAGTTAGTCTGTGGTCATATATACACCAGGGTTTACAAATGTCAAAAAACAATCTCATCCAAATGAAACTTAGAACACAAAGAAAGAAAAAGTGCTGCCCTATTTCTTTCATAAATCTGTAATAACCTTGCATTATGAATTGAAAGGACAGTACATTACAAAAATGATAATCATATTGCGTTAATTAGATCATATACAATAATCTGCAAAAATATTAATATATACCATGTTTTCATGAAATATATTATGCATCTTAAAAAATTAATCTCCAACAAAACACTGTAAAGATAATTTCACATTATATAGTCAAATTATATAATTTAAAATACAATGAACCATGACTGAGCTATTTCAGAATTAAGAATATATAAGAGATTTTGAAGTTCAAAATATGTCACCGTTAGGTACCTGCAATAAATATAATTTTAAAGACATTACTTTAATAATTATCATCTACAACTTGTAAATAAGAAAGCCTCCGACATGAATGGGTTGCATTATATATCCACACTTTTTAATATGCATATTGAGAAACAAAACACAAACTTGATATGAAAGTATTTAAACAACATGAGAAAATGTGGAATTTTGTTCATGAGTAGATATGTACATCAGAAAATGTAAGAATACATGAAGTATTAGATTTCATAAGAAATCCACTCTCTTTCTGTATTCAAAACTCTATCACTTAATTAGGGATATTGCCATATATGCTATCAGTTGGTTATATGCTCTAATTAAAAAATTCTTATTAAAAATACCAACAGAAATTATACTAAGCATTTAATATAAAATTGTATAAAATAACATAATGGATAAATTTGTACAAATTATTGAAGACCGTGCAATTTTACTTTAGAAAATAATTTCAGCATGCCATTCCATAAAAAATTACCATATTGATGCTAATTACCTGAAAAACTAATATAGGACTATAACGCTCTTGCAACAAAAATCCAGATAGGATTAGATGATGCTTAGGAGGCTGAAATAAAGAAATTGCTAAGAATATTTCTTTTTTTTTTTGTCTTTTTGAGACAGGGTCTTGCTATGCAGCTCAGCTCACTTTGTAGCTCAGGCTGGTCTCGAACTCACAACAATCCTCCTGCCTCAGCCTCCCGAGTGCTGGGATTATAGGCATGCGCCACCACGCCCGGCTTGCTAAGAGTATTTCTAAAGGAAATATATTAAGTGAGGAAATTTTTCCTATCAAATATAATAACTTTATAAAACAGAAGTCATTAAAATTATGTTGTCACAGTAATAATCAAGTGTGTTAATAGGAACAATATAAACTCTGGAAAGATTTATGTGTAGGAAAAGAAATGTCAATGCATATTATCACAGTGAAATTTCTCTAAGTAAATTCTGGTGTTTAAAATATAGTTCATTCCTTACTGGTTGTATAACTGACATTGGAGAAAATATTTTACATTTTTTTGCAAGACTTCCCTTATAGAAAGGAAATAATGAATATGTATTTCATGACATATAATAAAGTCTTAATGATATAATTCAAGTACAGTGGAAAACAGTATTATGTACATTGGTTGTTAGCCATTAGGGGGTACATAGTATATGTCAGGAAATGATTGGTAATGGAGATTAGCTGTAAGGATGTGCTGTATAATAAATAATGAAAGAATTCAGAATAAAAACAGAGCTATAGTTTCAAAAATTATATCATAGCCTTTCCTCCTTTCTAAGTAGTCATAAAAATGTATAAGAAAACAAAGTTCCCTATCTCAATTATATCATATGTACAAGAAAATTTAGGCCACTATCTTGATTATAACATAACAGGGAAATATTTATGGAAAAGAGAAAAAAAGTATGTCCAAGATACAGTAAAAATTTGAAAACAAAATAGAAATATGCTGTTAAGACAAAAGATATCATAAACTAAATGCAATTATAAGCACTGACTTGGGAAAGTTATTTACAATTTATGAAAAGGAAATTGAGCATAGGAGCTGGGAGATAGCTCAGTAGAATAAGCACTTGCCTGGCAAGCAGAAGGTCCTGACTTCAATCCCCAGTACCACAAAAAAAGAGCATAATATGTTAAAAATATATAAATCATATGAAGCCATAATAAATGTGACTAATAGATTTATGACCACAAAGAGAAAAGAGTTCATAGAAAACTAATGAAAGCCAAATAACTCAGGAGATGTGCATAATTTTCTTACTATTCAGAGAACTATAAATGTTAGATTCAGGATATGCCATAACTATCAATGTAGCAAAGGTCTAAAAGTTTGACAATGCCAGCTATATTAGTGAGCTATTTATTACTGGGACAAAATACCTAACATACTCAACTCAGAAGAAAAAAGGTGTCATTTGGTTCACAGCTTCAGAGGTTTTGATATGGGAGATAGGGTGTGGCAAAGCTGGCTGGAGGGACCGAGTGGGACTTGTCAGTTACAAAACCCTCAACAGCGTGAGGATTCTACATGCAAAACTTCTTGCCAGCTGCCATGAGTTGTGGATGGTCTAGAAAGAATGCCCCCCTGGGAAATCCGCTATTATCTATGAGTTTGCATGATAGCCCCTGTTGTGTTTCTCTGTGTATATACTTCTGTTTTTGCTTTGATCTTCTTTCTATTTGGGCAAGTTCACTCTGCAGAGCTACTTGCTTCTATACTCACTCATTTTTATTATTTTTTAATATAAATTTATTGAGAAAGAATTAACAATGAGATAGTTTTAAAACAGGTTAGTATACAGTTACAATAATTAATACATTGCATGTTGTTGTCTTTGTAGTAGTTATTCATGGGATATACTCATTCACGTCACACTTTTCAAACAACTTTCAGCCCTGTTTTTTTTTTTTTTTCTTTCTTTCTTTTCTGTATTTAGGACAGTGTCCAGTGGTTCTACAGGGTTTCACTACGTAGATCAGAGTCATAGTGATCATCCTGTTTTCAGGCTCCATCGCTTGAATTACAAGCACATGCCACCATGCCTGGTCTCAGTTGCCATCTCAGCATGCCCCACGGGCAGGGTCAGCACAGTACACCAGTACTGAACCCAGGCCACTGTGCTCTGCCTAAGCAGGACCTTTAATCCACTGAGCTATCAGGCCATCCCTTTTAGCACTATTTTTGCCATATCTCATGCAGTTCTTTGTTCCAGGTAAGGCAAACCTGTAATGTTTGCCAATGTTTGATTGGCAAGGGATTTCTAATGAAACTACCCATAGCTCTTTTGTTCATCATTAACTAACTCCACGGCAGAACCATAATTGTAAAAGGACACATCAGGAGAAGACTCACCTCATGAACACCAAAGGACAGAGAGAACAGGAAAGCATCCTCAAGTTTTACCTCTCAAAGATGCTTACACAGTGGCATCTCCTTGAACAGGGCTCTAGCCTTTTATAGCTCCTACAGCTATGAAATCATTCATTGATGATTTTAGTGCCTCAGTAGCTAATCACATTCCAAGAGCCATCCTGTAAAGATATGAAATTTCTGCAGACAATTTGGATCCAAAAATACCACAAATTTTGTGGGAGCTTATGGACAGAATAGATTCTCTTAGAATGATAACAGATTAAGGAGTTAGAGGAGACATTGCAAATAGAAATTTTCAGTACCCACTAAAGATAAATATGTGCATTCCCTAAGATTTAGCATTACCATTACTTGGTATATTTTCCTCCAACCTCTAAATGAAACACAAACAAAATTGTTTCATAACATATTATTGTTTGAATGGTACATGTCCTGACACAATTCATATATCTTTTTTTCCTTAGAATTGACTCCATTAAGGACCAGCCAGATAGTTCAGGGGACTAATGTGTGTGCTTAGGCATGTGCAGGGATGAGGTTTGATGCCTGGTGTGCCATGCAGGCCCTGTGCCCTGGAGCGTTCTGACGCAGTAATTGAGACTGGATGTGGTGGTGTGCGCCTGTAATCCCAGCACTTGGGAGACTGTAAACCGGAGGATCACTATGTGTCTGATCTGTGTAGTGAGACCCTTACTGCCTGTACTGAATACATAAAAAAAGTGCGACTGCATTTGGACTTAAGAGCTTTTTAAAAGTGCATGCATTATAATATGGATATTAGAGTGTATTCTAATTCAATATGACCAAAGGGCTTTTAAAAAGAGACCATGCGATATACAGACACAAACCAGGAATGCATGAATACAGAGACCATACCACAGCACATTGCAAGTGTTGCTATACAAAAGACAGTGTGACATATTTTTGATGAAAAAAACAAGTTTGTGGATGCCCTATTCTGACTACTGGCTTCAACATCTCTGAGAAAATAAATTCCTACATAGCAATAACCCAGTCCGTATTATTCAGATATGGCAGCCTTAGGAAATTAATACAGTAGCATATTCCCATCTACACATAGACAGATATTATAGTTGGTGCGTGTGTGCGTGTGTGTGTGTGTGTGTGTTTTAAACTGGGAAACTGCCATGTGTTGGAAGCCTAGTTCCTAGCACAGTACTATAAGGAACAGGTACAACTTTAATAAGTGGAGTTTGTGGAAAATAATTGGGTAACTTAGGTTTTCTCCCTCAGGAGAAATTAATACTGTTCTGAAATGTGGTCGCTCAGGTAGGACATAGTAGTTACAAAATTTGGCCACACCTCCATCTCTTTGTTTCTGTGAAGAGATGTGATGTCTCTTTAGACAGGTAGCTGTTTACCCTTCTTCCCTATCATGTTGTGATTGGGTTTAGAAAGCATTCTCACCAGAGTTGGAAAAGGTGAGGCTGCCAGACACTAAAATTTTACCTGTCATTACTGTAAGATAAGAAAATGTATAAAGTACTTAGCTTCAAGTAGTTCAAGATAACAACAGACAATAGAGGAATATACACATATAGGGCCCTCAAATTTAAAGACCCAATTCAGAAATGGGCATCTGAGATGAACACACACTTCTCAGAGGATGAAATTAAAGAAGCAAATAAATATATGAAAAAATGCTCCACATCGCTAGCCATTCATGAAATGCAAATAAAAACAACACTGAGATACCCTCTCACTCCAGAAAGAATGGCTATCATAAGGAAATCAACCAACAACAAATGTTGGAGAGGTTGTGGAGAAAAGGGAACACTTCTCCACTGCTGGTGGGAATGTAGACTGGTACAACCATTGTGGAGATCAGTGTGGAGACTCCTCAGAAGAGTAGGACTAGAAATCCCATTCAAGTCGGCTATCCCCCTACTGGGAATTTTCCTAAAGGATCTGGATACATTGTATCATAGTGATATATGTGTACCTATGTTTATAGCAGCGCAATGTGTGATAGAAAAATCTTGGAAACAACCAAAATGTCCATCATATGAGGAATGGTTGAAAAAGATGTGGTATTTCTATATAATGGAGTATTACTCAGCTATTAAGAATGATAAGTCTGAAACATTTATACTGAAGTGGATGCCACTTGAATATATACTCATAAGTGAAATCAACCAGACACACATGTGTAAATATCATATAGTCTCCCTCGTATAACAAGCGAAAAGCAGAAATACAAAACGAAACATACAACAAGTAAAATCAATTGAGTCAGATAAGGCAAAGTGAATGGCATATGCTGCAGGATACTAAGCAGCTTTTCTTCTGGATGGTTAACAACCTAAGTTCACAAATCAGTGTTGGAGAAATAGAAGAGCCACAAGGCCAGCCAACATGTTGGCTCTAGCCTTTCCAGGTCAGTGAAGATTCAGGACATAGGAGAACCTGTACTGCAACATCATGAAACTCAGTTAAGCTCCAATTTTTCTGAACAAGGAGATTATGGAGCCACAGAGGAAAGAGATTGAATTTCTATAGTGTGCCTGGGGAGAGTCACATGGAGAGAAAACTTTCTCACAGGCTCTCACAGAGAGCAAACTGGTCAAGCAATGGCCGTGACTCATCCACATGAATGACACAGACAAAGGATATACACAATAATGTACAGGACTACAAGATAAACCCTGAGAGGACTTCACTGACCTCATAAGAAACATAAAGTACATGTGTTGGTATATAAGTCTTGCTCTATCTAGGTCTTAACCATCCAGCAGAAAAGTATAAAAATGAAGTATTCATCTCGGGGCCATAATATTAAGCTGAGCTGTAAATGGCTATGGTCTAGAACTTCTTTGAATAACTCACTATTGTTGTGACATGCTGGACTGTGTTGGATTGTGTTGTCAAGTTCAAGCACCTAAATTAGTTGAATGACAATGGAGTGCCCACCTTTGACAGATGTAGACAAAGGAAGGGGTGTAGAAAGAAAAAATCAAGATGTGTGTGTATAGACAGTACAGTTGGGATAGATAATGCTGTGCTTCTACATAATCCTATGAGAGGCAAGATTTGTACTAATGGTGGTTGGACAGGGTATTATGTCGGCTTCTAGTACTATGGTCATCCACTAGGAAAATATTATTGAATTTTTTATATAATTCAGGTATAAAAAATAAGATAAGTAAACAGCTACACTTTTAATTTACTGATAAGAGACATCTGCTATAATAATGTCTGTAAGTATAATAGCATGTATGCACCTTGTATGATACCAAAACCGTATGAAAACAGTTTACGATGTATTAATTTATCGAATCTGTCTTGTTAAGGTGTTTTAAAACTGTCTGGTTGATATTTGTACTTCAATAAATTAAAAAATAAATTTAAAAAGATAGAAACATTAAAAATACAAACAACTATACATCAACATAGATATAGAATAATGTATGAATTATTTCTGAGAGGTGGTGAAGCATGATGTTTAATGAGCCAGAAAATATTCTAATTTTATTGCTTACTATGGTACCTATATAAGAACAGTTAAAGTTATATATTTTTCTCTGTGTATTCAATTCCTCACATGTACATGTATCTAAAAGTAGGGATTGGAGTATTAGGTGTGTCAGTGCATATAATGCTCTTAGTAATACCTTACTTCCCCTAGGCTCAATGTAAATACTAATCAGTAAACATTTTATATTCCTCTGAAAAATATGAGACTTAATATAAAATTGGAATCTAGAATTAA
The DNA here is from genome assembly GCA_004027165.1 of Ctenomys sociabilis. Classification (NCBI taxonomy): domain Eukaryota; kingdom Metazoa; phylum Chordata; class Mammalia; order Rodentia; family Ctenomyidae; genus Ctenomys; species Ctenomys sociabilis. The sequence continues at coordinate 58,658 of PVKA01006929.1, forward strand.
TATTTTATTCTGCAATGTTTTACTTTATTAGGAAAATCTGACTCAAATGTATCAAAAGCTTTCATTTGAATGAGTTAAATGACTGTTTGTCATATCACCCTCGGAACTTTCCTGCATGTTTGAAATGCATTATAACTTGTAAAAAAAAAAGAGAAAGTCAATTCAAAGATTAAAATGTCTATGAAGTAATAACTTCTGGCTTGTATTGAAATAGTAAAACAATCAGAATTATCCAATATCCACTCTTTCTTGTGGAATTTGGCTCAGTTCTGCAAAGCTCTAGCAAGATTTACAGAAGTCATTTGAGGCACTGAAGCAGTCTGAAGCAGGCTTAGCAAAAAGACTAGACAAAGCATTATCTATTGGGCCAGAAATTGACACTGGATTCAGAGTTATAAACCCAGCAATTTACTCTCTCTAAGGGAAAAAGAAAATGAAAAAAAATCATTTTGGCTTCACCAGGGGCCCTGAAGTAAAGTTTATTTCAATTCTCAATGGGAAATAACAATTCAAATATCTCTGTTGCTTTAAAAAGTCGATGAAGGTTGAGAAAATGTCAAAATCCAGATGCATACATGTTGTAGAGGAAATCACAGAGGAAATAGGTTCTCAGGAAAAAAAATTTTTTTGGCAATGCAATAAAGAAAATACATTTGTGGTCAGCTCAGATAATTGGTTATTTTTATTCATTTTCTAATTAATTGGTTATTTTCCTTCTTAGCACATTTTTTGCATGAATAATTTTTAAACTAGGCTGTGTTACTTTGAGTATCACTGTGATAACATTATTCTTATTTCTGAAATTCATGGCCTTATTTCTGCAATCATTACCAAAAATGTTATGGTTCTTGCACTTTTGCACAGCTTTGATACTAAGCTTAACTAGTACCTACTATTAGAGCAGGATGCAAAGAAGGCTAATGAGTTCATGATAGAACATGCACATCCCATTTTAGTAATTGCAGAAAATCACAAGGAGGAATCATTCTGGCCAGCTCTTTTTTGGCAAAGCCTCAAGCCCAAGTGAGTGTCATTGTTCAAAGAAATAGTTATAATAACTGTAAAAGTCCATTCAAAATCCCCAGATTAGAAGAGTCGCAGAATGTATATCCTTTTTACTTTCAGAGTGCTACTTAGATATGAAATTATATATCATCATTGCAATGTTTCAAGTCACAAAAAGGCATCAGTGTTTAATGTTTGAAAATCTTTACCTTTTTCCAAAAGCAGAAGGTAGCAGAATTTGGCTAGCCATTGTTTGTCTTGTGTAAATTTTTGGCAGGTATGTAAAAACCCTTTCTGATGATGACTGAGGAAAATCTGTTTGTTTTAAGTACTGATTCTTCTCTCCTGAGTTTCCCACCTTAAGTCAAAAAGGGAAGGAAATTCTTTTCAGCAAATCCATTCTTCTACAGATTATGCAGGACAGTTATGTTTGCAATGAAAATGAATTTTAGTTTTCATGACAATGTAATTTAAACTATTTTCAAACAAAATTTGAGTCATTGGTGTTTGGTAATTTTTCACGTATTCCTTTCAAATACAATATATTTTGTTTTCCTATGTCAAACGGTTAAAAATCAGTTCATTCCTGTGACCCCAGCACAGAGGGCAGCTATCTTGTCTCCAAATACAAAATGCAATTGAATATATGCATAAAATAGGGCTGAAGATAGATTCCCAAGTTCAGACTGTACACAAGTTTGATAATCTATCTCAACAAGGAGTTTTTTTCAAATCTTTTCTTCATATTTATTTCTCTGGCATTCCTTTTATTTTTATGTTACTTGTAGGAGAGAAAAGGGATGGAGGAGCATTAGAGAAAAGGGAAGAGACACAGGAAAGGGAAAGGGAAGAGAAAAATATAAAGCAGAAGGAGAGCAGGAAGGGCAGAGGCAAATGGTTATTACCTAGGATGCATTTATTATGTAAACAAGTTCATGCTTCATAATCATGATTTAATTTAATTTTCACTATAACTATGTGACGCAAGAGATATTAGTATTATTTTGTAAGTGAGCAACCAAGTATATTCTAGACGTCAACTCCTCAACTATATCACCTAATAATTCTTGGGATCAATATTTGAACTCCTGATCTATTTTAAGTCCATTGTCCTGTATTTCTTTGCATTGCATATTTTTTTTTTTCAGGGAAGGGTCTACAAGGTGCTCAAGGTCTCACTGCTAGATCAGACTTATAGTGTTCCACCTGTTTACAGACTCCCAAGATCTGGGATTATAGGCGAGCACTATCACACTCATCTCAATTTTCATCTCAGCATGCCCCAGGGCCTGGGCCAATATGGCTGGCCCGGGGATTGAACCTAATCTGCTGAGCTATTTGGTCAGTCTCTTTTGAAAATTTTGAGGGAAGAGCCTAGGTCTGAATGATCCCCATTTCATCTGCAATACCTTGAAAAGAAGGAATGTTTCTTGGCTTTTTTCGCTAACTATAAGCATATATATTAGAAAGCATATTTAAGATAATTACTTACAATACTAAAAAATTAAACAAAAATGTCCTATTACTTGAATATTCTTCATATAATAAAAACGCAGTATTAAGATTTTATCCCTATAAAGTTTTCTAGTACCAAGAAGTGTTACACTGTGTGTAACAATTATAAATGTTTCAAAACTTGAACCATTAATTTAGCTATTGAATTTTAATTGTCAATGTAAGAATAGAAGCGCACTATGTTAAAAGAAATTTGTAAAAATATTTTGATGTTGCAGAGAAAATGTATAATTAATATGTGAGACTTTCAGATATTCAAATTGATATCATGAACTACAAAACTCAAATTCTTTAAACTACATGATGAAAATATTGTGTATGAACTTTAATAATACCCCATTATGTCATCATATTTGAATATTAAGAATGAAGACTTAGCATAATAGATTGTGCCAGCTATAAAACTACTTTTTCAATTGCCTAGAACAGAAATTTTAGGTTGTACTAAAATCAGAGTGTGCCTGTTATTTGTTATGTATTTCCTATATATATTGATATGTTCATATGGGTTTTGGCATTTCTGTTTATGTATTGTGTTTCAATTGCCTATTTGTATATATTGAAGCATGATTACATCTCCGAGATGAAATGTACTTGATTGCAATGAATGATCTTTTTGAGTATTAGCTGCTTTCTATTTATGTTATTGAGGATTTTTGAATTCATATTCATTAAGGAGAACCTGCAGTTTTCCTCTTTAGTTGAGTCATTGTCTGGTTTTGGAATCCGTGTGATTCTGGCTTCCATAAATGAATTTGGAAGCATTCCAAACTTTTTACTTTCTTTGAAGAGCTTGAGAATTATAGGTGATATAATGTCTATAAAGATTTTGTAGAATTCTGTATTAAATCCATCAGTTCCTGGGCATTTTTCAACAACTTATTACTGTTGCAAATTCATTACTTATTATTGTGTTGTTCAGTACCCAGAAAATGCAATGTTGAGTGAAATTAATCAGAAACAGAAAGTTACATAGTATCTTTCCTTTGAGTAAGATATAGAATAAACTAGTAGGGGAATAAAGTGTTGATTGAAAGGAATGAGGGGATAAATTTCTTACAAATGAGGAGTTGAAGAGACTTTGAGTGAGAGGAGCAGGCGTGGTGAAGGGGAAATAAATAAAATTAAGATATGTCACACACGAGAACCTATTAAAATCAATAAATTCAAATATTATATGTCATAAAAGTCAAACTGAATTAATAATGATAACTTACAATAGTAATCAGTAAGAAAAAATATGGAAAGAAGATTTGAAGGAGGAGGGAGTGAGATGTGAGGGAAGGGAAATAAAAAATGAACCAAGCTCTACTGTGTACATAAACCCACCCCAAGATGATTATGAATTCCATGAATTGTAACCCATAATAATAAAAAGATTTTTAAGAAGACAATAGACTTGAAAATTTTGTACCAAATTTTTATTATGGAACATAAAACCATTTCTTCAATAAATGCTCACAGGACACATCACGTCCTATCTGCTGCTATTACTGATTTCACAATCAAGTATCTCCTTGGCAGATAAACAGCTAACCAGATTTGCTTTAAAACTGTGAGTTGGTCTAAGTTGTTAATGCACTTAACACTTATTAAATAGGTCAGAATTATTCATACTCACTTGACTTTTTTAAACTGTCAGAAATGAATGAATCACATTCACTGCTACATAATACCAATATTTTAATTGGTGATCTGAAATAATCAGTTTTGAAATGATGTGCACAACTACACCTTTAAAAGTAAATGAACACAAAAGAAAATGTGATATGTTTGATAGGAAAAAAAAAATGCTTGGCACACAATATCACTATTTAAGGCCACAATATTTGCAAAGATAATTTCCATAAGAGACATGGAAATGGAATAAAATTAAAGGAACCACTCTTTGCTGTGTTTAAAACAGGGAAACAGATGGGGGAGTAATCTTCTAAACTTTATGTTAATGTACCATAAAGCCCCAATTACTTAGACTATTTGGGAAGTGTGGTGTTTGAGCTTTTGCTTTAGCTATTTTTGCTTATAACCATTCAAAATGAACACCCTGTAGAACCTTACCTAAAATACACTAAATAAATAAATAAATACACTATTTTTGCATTGCATTCTTTTTCTTTGAAAGCCCTGGCCCTCTAGTGCACAACCACAATGCACATGGTGAACCAGGATGTTTCTTGAATCTCAAAATGTTCCTAGCCATACTTGCACTCATTAAAGATGTAGTAATTTGAAAGTATAAATTAATCACTTAATACACAATTATCTCTGGGAAACTGACAATTGATTTGTTTATACCATAGTTTAATCTGATAAAATTGCTTTCTGTCAAATAGCTGCCTAAATTCTGTAAACAGATGGAAAGGAACTTTTAATTGGGAGAGGGATTTTGAAGCACATAGGATTTTGAAGGAGTTAAGGAATCTTTACATATATTAATTAATGAAAGACAAAAGTTACCCTTATTAAGAAAGTATTTTAAAATATTACATTATTCATTAATGATAAACTATCCTATGTTATGTAATCTGCTTTTTATTTGACTTTGTCATTTAAACAAGATGCATTGTGTGATGACAAAACTATACTATTTGTAGGATTTATCACACTTGCATGATTAATTCAGTATTACATTAGACTTCATCATGTTCACTATGCTTAAGAAAATATCTGGTATATGGTAGGTATTCTATGAATAATTTTTAAAAGAATAAAGCCTTTATTTATGTGAAAAATATTTGGCCATAAATATAATTTGAAGGGATATTTATATGGTACATACAAATTGGTAATATTATTGTTTTGAATTTTCTCTGAGTACTTACATATGAAGACTTACGTATTCAGAGTTACACTTCATATTCATTGTAAATAAAATGTTTATAATTTTTTCAAAATTGGTAGTTAAAATATTTTGTTTTTATTCTACATTCGATAGGATCTAAGAGGATAGAGGGTTGTTTTATCTACATGATATTACAAAACCTAAGCAATTGTAAAATAGCAGCTGTTTTATACAACACTGGTTGACTAAATCTAGGATTAAAATTTTATAGATAATATTTATCATTTATCATCTTCACCATGTTTAATACCAAAGAACTAAAATGTTTCAGGATATGCAATTTATTCAAGATTAAAATGTCAACTTACAAATTGAACACTTGTTTCTTCTAACATCAGTTGACTGCCACAAAATTAATTCTCTGTAATGTATGTTATCTATACAAGATACATACAAAGAAAATTCTTCACATGACATAAATAAAAGAACAAAAATTCTGAGCCAAATTGGAAGGTAATTGTATACTTCAATATTTCAGTATGAATTTATTCTATTTTCAATCATATTGCTTCTTCATACACACACACACACACACACACACACACATACCACACAAATATACACATACACCTCTAATCTCCAGTCATCAGAACATATATTGACAAACACTTAGAGACTTCATCCATACATGATGTGACAAACTAACTGCAATTGTTTTTTCTACACTAAAATTGACTGTGTAAAACAAAAATTGGTTATTCATAACTTGTATCATATTCTAGTGTTATAGTTCATTGACAATGGCAGATACCTTATCAAATATAGATAATGTAATATCGTTAAAATAGTTGTGCTTATAAAATGCAGGAACAATTCTTTATTTTTGAGTTCAGTGAGTTGAATAGAAGTCACCAAAGAGTGCATGAAAAAATGACATTTTACTGGACTTTAACATAAGCCTTTCCCAGGGGAATTAGTAGTACAGGAATAGACACTCTAGGGAAAAAATTCACATGAATGCTAGTCAGAGCAATAAAAGAAGGTAGCACCTTTGGGAGACATGGAAGTAATTAGAGAATGTATCCTGGGACATAGTTTTGAAGGATCTTTTGTATTAAGCTAAGAAATTTGAACTTCATCCAAAGACCAATGGGGAGCCACTACTATGTGTGTGAAAGCTGGAAACAGAGATGATTACCATAGTGTTCTGATATAATCACATGCATAAAAGTGGATTATGGTTTAGGGGGAAGAAACTGGATCAAAGACATCAAGTTAGTCATTTAATATCTCAAGTGAGAAATGACAAGTCATTTTATTTGAAGAAATGTCAGTGAAAATAAAGAAAATAAAATGAAAGATATAAAAGAGAATTACAGTGCATTTTAGAAATGATTATATTGGGTTCGTAAGAGTCAATATCCCAAATTTTGTACTATGCTCCATTTTTATTGAATTAGTAAAGCTTAACTAATTTCTGTGACTTTGTGCTTGGCTCTAGATGAATAAGCAGGAGAAGAGAAACCTCAAGAGCCTAATGTCATCACACATATCTTGTAATCTAGTGATTTCCACCTCATCAATCTCTTAATGTAGATTTACCTTCTCCTAATGAACACAGCCTTAAAAGATCTTGTGTTCTGATCATAGCCCTCAATCCAACTGAAACAAATCTATAGTACAGCAGTACATTATCTTACCTGAAGGAGACTCATTATGATATTGAATTCTCCACCCCAGAAGGATATGGGACACTTGGTCTGATAAACATGAGAACATATGACAGGCTCAACCCACGGCTTACTTCTTATTCTACTCAGACTGCCAGGAATAATATTTCCATCCCCAAACATAAGGTAAGCCAACAGTTCATTGTCTTCTAGGAATTTTGATATTTTTAATCAAAAAATGTCTGAATATCTAATTTGCACAATTCAGCACAATCAAGTCTAATCTCTCATATTGTACTTGACTCAATTGCATAAACTTTATTGCGAGAAAGTTGTGATACAGCCCTCGTAACCAATCTGCTAAGATGACTAAGATATCCTCAAAGAGTGAATAGTTTTTCTGACCATCATTTTAGTGAAGTAAGTTCTACCCAATGTAGTCTTTACTTTAATAGTTCAAATATAAGGCACAAGATAAACAATGTAAGAATTCAAGTTAGGAAAATTGATAACAGGCCAAAGAATAAGAAGGAGGAGGAGGAAGAGGAAGAGGAGGTGGAGGAGGAGAATGAAGAGATATCTTCCTAGTCTGGAAAGGTGTTGCATGCTTGGGACCCCAAGCCATAAGGATGCTGAGGAAGGAGGTGGAAAAGCCATGCTCAGCCTGGATAACTTAGTGAGATCATGTCAAAAAAAAATAAATAAAAAATAAATAAATAAATGTATTTTATTCACTTTGTCTAGGACAAAATACCCTAACTTTTCAGCCTAAAGGACAGGCTTATTTTGGTTCATATTTTCAGAAGTTTTAGTCCACTGTCAGTAGATGCCAATGCAAAAATGGCATGGTACAGAAAGAAGCTACCCAAATCATGGGGGTCCAGGAAGCAAGAAGAGAAAAAATGAGCCAAGGAGGACATGTAAACTTTCAAGTCATACCAGCAGTGACCAGATTTTTCTGATCAGATCCCACTTCCCAACAACAAGTGAACTATAGTGTCCCCATATTACAATCATCTTGCTAGCATATGAGGCTGTTGGTGACTTTTTAGATCTACCTTACATACAGTTTCACATATCATTTAGTTGTCGAGCACTTACTTATCACGTGTGAGTCTCTGGGATCAATTCCCAATAACTCAGCTTACAGGAGATAATTTTCTGTCCCACATTTTATGGGATTTAGTTCACAGTCAGTTGGTTCCATGGCAGGAGCATTTTGGTGAAAGGCCACTTCAGATCAAAGATGTCTAGTAATTCTCTGTGCCCAAGAAGTAGAACAGGGTAACACTGCTCCAGAGGAGGGACAGGGACCAGATCTATTCCCCATAGTCATAACTCTTTAACCCAACCTGGCAAATGTGGAAGTGTGTTTTGCTAAACCCCTTCATGGTTCCCAAATCAGTCCAGTAGACAGACTCAAGTGTAACTGTTGCAATGAGATATCTAAAATAATGGACCCACTCATAGGAAATCTTACAAACATTAAATAGCAAATTTATTTGATATAAAATTAAGATAACTAACACAACACACCATTTAAAGTGTTATTTGCATACAAAATAACTTAATCCAAGAGCACAAGTAGATATGTCAACTTTAAAAGCGAGAACTTTCCAGACCAATATGTCTTATTTAGGTGAACAGTTTCCTAATAGTCTTTGGAAAGTAACTTAGGTTTTCTGTATCAGATTTCTCACTTGGACATGGAGATTAACCATTGGGACATTTTTCTGAATAAATATATGCCATTCTTTTAATATTCTTTAATAATTAACTAGTATCACCTATGTGATACTGTGTTAAAATGGAAGCACTAAGCCTTATTTCTATCAAACCTATATCAGAATGGGCACTTGTTTGAAAATGTAGGGTAAGGAAAGCATTGGGCCAAGGCACTTGCATGGCTCCCAGAGAAGAAGCGCCTACCCTGGTAAGTCCCTTTCTGAAGGCCTGCAGAGAATGTGAGTTTTCATTAAAATCCAGCAAAAGTCACCACTGAACAAAAAGTCATGGAGGTGAGTAGGGGTTGAAATAAATACTTCTCATTTTAGAAAAGTTTTCTAATTCAATAGCATTTTTTTTAGTCTTCCTCTTCTTGCAAAATAGATTATTGATTCCCTATTAGAAATTTTAGACGCAAAAACTTTGGAAGGAAGAAGGTAGTGAGAAAAACAGAGAAGAAGGTGGGACGAAGGAATGGAGGACAATGACAGAGACAGAAAAAGACAGGGACGGAAACAGAGACAGAGACAGAAAAAGACAGGGATGGAGACAGAGACAGAGACAGAGACAGAGACAGACAGAAACAGAAACAGAAAGAGAAACGGAAACAGAAACAGAGAGGGATCATAACATTGTAATTTTCTTGATTCTCTGTCTAGATTCCTGAATATTCAATAAACTATCATGCTATCTTTTCCAATTTCCTTTAACTTCCAACTAGGGCTTAACAGGGATGTTTCATATTCTCCATTGACACTACTTAATCCAGTCTTTTCAGAAATTTTCAAATAGTTATTCAGCACGATTTCATTATGTGAGTAAAGAACACTGATTAGATTGCCGAGAAAGCATGTTTTTTTCCCACATTGCTGCAGTAGAAAGTGCCTGTGTCTGTAATCATGATGTGCTTGCCTTATATTTTCCTTTTGGCTCCTTTGTTCACTTCTTATTCAATTCAATATAGTCAAAAGGCTGACTGTTGTTCAATTCAATATAGTCAAAAGGCTGACTGTTGTTCTACTTAGATAAATCCATTGAATGCAGGGTATAGTGAATATCTTGAGAACACAGATTTACCAAGATGCCTGCCTGGACAAAGATGTAAGGATAATAGAATTTGTAACAAGTATATGTCAAATCTCCCCTTCATATTATGCTGTTCTGTTACAAACTATACAAAATTAATTTGGCATATATTTATTCACATGCTATCAGAAATACTCTGCAAATACAAATTCTATCCTGTAGATATAAGTCATAAATGCTGAACCCCTTTGAAGTGCAAAGTACTTTGATGGGTGCTGACACAGAATAATGAGATATGGTAAGAATGTGGAGCTATTAATAAGTTTGAAAATATATGGAAAAATGAAAAAGACCCTTTAAAATATCAGCAAACAATCCACAGTTTTCAAAAATAGCAAAATAGCATTAGATATTTCTACTAAGAGGAAAAGAAAAAGACTGAAATAGAGAAAAAATTGCACCGTCTTTAAGAATATAGCTGAATTGCAAACAACACTGACTACATGAATCTGCATTATTCTTGATTTTAGGAATGAAAATATAGAACCAAACTGCAGTAAAAGTGAAATAAAAAATAAATCATGAGGGACCAGAGCTCAGTAGAATTAGTGATTCCCTGGCAAGTGCAAGGGCCTGAGTTCAATCCCAGGTTCTGCCAATAAATAAATAAATAAATAAATAAATAAATAAATAAATAAATAAATAATAAAATAAAACATGAGAAAATAAGTTAAAGCAAAATAAAGAAACTTTGACTAAAGTTTTCAAGGGATGTGTTTTGTGTTTTCAAGGTATCCATTATCAACATCTTTAGAGATTTTAAACAAGGTAAGGGGATCAAGAGACAGAGAGGGGAGAATAATGGGCTCCATATAAGGAGTATAAATGCTTTACACTGCAAACATGTACTAGTATTTAAACAAAAAATTTTCTTATTGTTTGTATCTTTATAAGAGCTACAAATGTTAAGCACAAATAAAGAGGCCATGTAACTCTTAAAGTTTCAATAGTAGGGAAAAAGAAAATTAAAGTGATTGTCAAGTGAAAAGGGTAAAAGTAAAATATTTAAAAACATATAAAATAATGGCTGAGTTAATACACATATTTGCATTAGCCAGTAATCAAAATAAATACTCACTAACTTTCTAGGAAAAAATACATTGATTTTCTGGTTACATTTAGAGATTTAACTGTATTTCATTTGTAGAAGACATATCACAAACATAAGATTAACCATAAAACATTAAATATGTACATACATGTAGTGTATGTGTGGATGTGTAACATGTACTAAATAATGCATGAGAAAGCTGTTACAATGCTTGGGACCACGAATTATAAATGAACATAGTATCTGTCCTAGGCTTCCTTACCCTGCCTGTTTTATGGAATGAGACTAGCACCTGGGAGTGGGGGTGAATCTTCTCTTTATGGTATTAAACTTACCCATTCTGCCACTGCCTTTATGTTTTTATGCTGTTTTAGAACAAACATTTTCCCCTCTCCCTTGTGCTTGCTAATGAAATGATGGCTAGCTGGACATTCAAGGCCTTTTGCTCCTAGACAGCAACTGGTAGTCCCAGATCTCTGCTATGTGCCCCTGTACCTTGTCTCTTGAATTTGCTTTTCCACATTGCTCTCTAACCTGGACAGGAAGTCTCTCTAAGAGGACTCATTGCTCAGTTCTCCAATAACTGGCACCATGAGAAGGGTCGCAATGCTATGAACAATAGGCAAAATATATTTATTTTTTGTTTAATTTTCATACATATTTGCAGTTCAAAATATTTGCATTTCTTGGTATATGTTGCATAATGTACCTTAATAACTTCTTTCATACTCTCACTCTCCCCTCCCCTCCCCCATCTATTGATCTCCTTCCCACTTGACAAAGAGCTATCTCCCTACTCCTATTACTTGTCTATCTTGCACTTTACTATTTCAATTTGTCATATAGCAGAATCCATGCAATTCTAAATCTCATGTATCTCAATTGTGTCATTTATTATTATAGTTGAGGTACATCTGTTTTAGTACAAATGATTCAAGTTTATCTTTGTTTATGGAACTGAAATATTGCATGGTTTATAAAATACTACATTATTCAATTTATACATCTGATGTACAGATATACCATTTTAAGACTGAAATCATGAATTGTGCTGCTATGAACATGGGCATATGTGTATCACTGTGATATGATTCATTTAACTCCTTTGGGAAGATATCTAGAAGGGCAAGAGCTGGATTAAATGGAATTTCCAGGTTGAATTTATAGAGGAATCTCCACACTGGTTTCCATAACATTTGTACAACTTTACACTCCCACAAACAGTGGATAAAAGTTCCTATTTCCTAGTACACTAGCCAGCTCTTAGTATATGATCTCTTGATGATAGCTATTCTTTCTGGGGTAAAATTGAATCTAGTGTTGTTTTAATTTGCTTTTCTTTAACATCAACCCTATTGAACATTTCTTCAAGTATTTACTAGGCATTTTTACCTCTTGTTCTGTGAAATTTGTATTCATTTCACTTGCTTTGTAACAGTGATTTTTCTTAAATTTATTAAATCTAAGTTTTTGAGTATATATTTTATATATTGACCTATAAAATAGCTCACAATGTAGTTTCCATTTTGTAATCTGTCTTTTCATTCTATTGGATGCTTCATTTGCTGGACAGAAGCTTTTATCTTTTTATTTATTTTATTTTTTTTTTTTGTCTTTTTGAGACAAGGTCTCACTCTGCAGTTCAGGCTGGTCTTAAGCTCACTTTGTAGCTCAAGCTGGTCTTGAACTCACAACAATCCTCCTGCCTCAGCCTCCCGAGTTCTGGGATTACAGGCCTGCGCCACCACGCCTGGCTTGCACAGAAGCTTTTAAATTAGAAATAATTTCATTTTTTTCCTTCTCAGTAATATTTCCTGTGCAACCTGCACTTTGTTAAAAAGATCTACCTATGCCTATGACTTTATCCTCTTGCAGGTTAAAAGCTTCAGTTTTAACATTTAAATCTTTTACCACCTTGATTTAGTTTTGTTGTTGTTGTTGTTATTTCTTTGTCTTTTGTTTTTGGTACTGGGGATTGAACTCAGGACCCTGTGCATGCCAGACAGGTCCTTATGCCACTGAGCTATTTCCCCAGCCCCCTTGATTTAATTTTGTACCTAAGGAAAACAGGTCTAGATTTTGTTTTCTGCATATGGATAGACAATATTAAAGAGGTTATCTTCCCTTTGGTAAAATTCATGGCTTTATTCCCATAGATCAAGTAGGTATGTGTGCCCAGGGTTGTTTCTCCATCTCTTTCTGTTCTGCTGATACCCATGTCAGTTTTTGTGTCACTGTCATGCTGTTCTTATCATTGTAGCTTTGTAATGCAACTTCAAGCTCAGGATTGTGATACCACCCACTTTGTTCCTGTTACTCAGGTTTTTTTTTTTTTTTTTTTTTTTTTTTTTTTTTTTTTTTTTTTTTTCAGTTTTGGGTATCTTCAATTTCCATATGAATTGTATTTTTTCTCAGTCTGTGAGGAATGTTAGTGATAGTCCTATGGGATTGTGATAAATCTTTACATAAGTTTTGGAAGTATGACCATTTTAATATATTAGATCTGCTGAATGAAAAGCAAGGGACATGTTTTAGCTTTCTGGTGTCCTCTTCAATCTCCTTTTTCAAATTACTCTAGATTTACTTGTAACAGCCTTTCATTTCCTTATCTATGTTCTGTCCTAAATATTTAATGTTTCTTGGTATTATTGCTAATGCTATTGTTTACCAAATTTTTTATCAGTTCATTGTTAGTGTAGAGGAATGATATTAATTTTTTGTATATTGATGTTATGTCCTGTTACATTTCTGAATTTGGAGGTTAATTCTAGGTGTCTTTTTAGTAGATTTTCAGGGTAAAACAATATGCCTGGATTTTGCATTATGTAAGAAAAGAGAGTCAACATTTTGTTTCTCTTGGTTGTGGTAGAATATAAGCCCAGTACATATGTTAGAATTTTTATTTTACAGTAACTGAATTAGCGGTAGCATAGGTGAGAATTACAAATATAATAAATAACAATTAAATATTGTGACAAGCTAACAGGTCAGTCCAATAAACTAAATGTGCTCCTACATCATGACTGCATTTTACAAATAAAATGTTTAGTGAGAAAGTAAGAAATACAATGCCATGTACAACAGTAACCCTGAAATAGTGTAAAATGTATGCATACACACACTAATATATAGCCAGCATTTACTGAGGTGTTATTATGTGACTAATGATTTCCTAGTGGCATTTTGTGCAGTAACTCATTAACTCTTCAAAATAACCCTAGAAAAATGAATAGTAGAGATGTTAAGTGGCTTTCTGAAGACTACATTGCCATTTAATTGCTGAACCAAGGTTCAAGCATAACCTTGAATCTACCCTCGAGAATCTTAATGACTGCAACACACATTATAAACTGTTTCAGGGGTACATACATACACAAGACCATATAGAAGCTTTTTGAAGATAGGGCAGAAACCATGAGAAAAATAATAAAATGAGACATAAAACTAGTTTATATGCAAAATAAATACTACCAAGTCCTAAGGATAAGATTATCACAACCTTCTGCATCTGAAGTCAAGAAAAAGAAAGAGGAAGGAGGGGAAAGGAGGCATACACAGCCATATCAGCAGTGATGACAGAGAGAGAGAGAGAGAGAGAGAGAGAGAGAGAGAGAGAGAGATTTCATCGTAGTAATTTAGAAGGTAGGAGATGGTCTTATCTCCTGTTTTGTTGCTGACATTTCAGAGTTAGTAACATTTAAACAGTTATTAAAATTAATATTTTCACTTGTTTACACACATGTCTGAGTGGTGGACTACTGCAAACATTCCCAGGAACTCTATTTTGTGGGCCATACTATGAGAGTTTAGATAAGAGTTAATTGTAGTAACATAATGACAAACTAGGGGTCTTGCTGCTGTATCGCTTTACTTCTGATATTATTTTTATGTCCTTATATTCTGTCTTCAATACATATAGTGAAAACCAGCACTAAGCCAGGATATTTACTAAATGTTTTCAGATGAGTTTTATTAAAAGTTAAAGCAAGGTTACAAGTTCCCATATTAAGTAGTTAGTTCAATATGAGTCTTATTTCCACAGTTTTTGGTTTCAAATAAAGTATCAATGAATGCTTAATCATCAGTCAAAGTCTATATACAAGAGACAAACATTATATGCAGTGAAAGTTTAAATTTAAAAAAATTCTACAACAAAACTTACATTGCCATTTATTCTTCTCAAAATAAACCTCCTGATTTTTACCATACTTTTCTCACTGTTTTGCCACTTTCTAAAGCAGTTTTGAAATTCCTCTTTGTCAATGTTTCTAAAAGATGTGATGCAAACAGTCTAGTGAATGTTTCTGCTGAATGATATTCACATCCATCCTATTCAGTGTGTTTGCCACTCTGCAACTTTTTGCTTTTCCCCAAAGTCCAAATGATCATGAAACAAATTTTCTGAATGGATTCAAGACACTGAGTCTGTGTAACTAACAACATCCATAAAAGAGGACATCCAGAAGGGCTGTAAAATGTTTGAAGAATGATGAGATAAGCATGTTCAAATTAAGGGAACATTTTCAGGGGGATTAAAGACAAAACTTCAATAATTTGTAAATGTAGACATTTATTTTATGGTTTGATCACACCTCATATGAACATTGTTATTAATAGTGCATTAATTCCATGTCTTCCCAGGTTATTGTACTCTTACAAAAGTTCACTTATTTTTCTGAGCCTGTAGTGAAAATAAAGGAAGTCTTGGATCAGGAATGATACTACAGATGCTAAAAACTCAGAATGTAGCAAAACCTCAGGTATAGAGGAGAAAAAAAAAAAAACACATTATCAATTGACCAATTGTGGCATCATTATTCAAGGTCCTCTAAGCAAACACCAAAGCTGAAATATCAACTCAAGAAATTTCTTTCAAGATACTATTGATAAGATAAAATGAGGAAACAACTCAATAAAGTAGAAGTAAGTAAGTATTAAGGTGTATATATTAATCAAACATTTAAATTTTTTTTAAATTCTATTATTCTTGAATTTAGATAACTCTCAAATTCTCAAACACTCATAAGTTAGACTTTTTGGAGCTGTTTGGATCTAGTGTGTTTGCAATCTGAGTTAAGGGTGTGTGATGCTAAATTAGTCCAGTGATTGGATTTACTGAAGACTGAAGCCACAGCACACTGTAAGTGTGGGCACCGACCAAAATATTTATAACATGGTTGAGATAAAGGGGAAAGGCACGATGACAGTTTGCTCCTTGCTGTGTCCTGCCTACCATGCTATGGCCTATTTGTCCTCTGTGATGCTATTTTGGCATGCCACACTGCCTTGGAGCCAGACAACTATGGACTAAACCCTTTGTAACTGTAAGGCAAAATAGACTTTTCCTACTTTAACTTACAGGTGTTGGGTATTTTGTCTCAGCAATGAGAAAAAGTAGTTAAAACAAAAACCATGTAGTGATATTATGAGATCAGGATTTTGAGAGGTAATTAGATTTAAATGCACTCATGAGGATACAGACCTGATGAGGATTATTCATTATATATATATATATATATATATATATATATATATATATAATTATTATTATTTTGTCTTTTTGAGACAGGGTTTCACTATGCAGTTCAGGCTGGCCTTAAGCTCACTTTGTAGCCCAGGCTGGTCTCGAACTCACAACAATCCTCCTGCCTCAGCCTCCCCAGTGCTGGGATTATAGGCCTGCACCACCATGCCTGGCTTTCATTTTATATTAAAGAAAGTATAAATAGTGACATCCCTTCTCCTCTCCCTCTGTCTCTCTGTCTCTCTCTTCTCATTCTCTGTTAAGTAAGTATATCTTAGTGAGCAAACAGGCAAGAGAGTTCTTTCAAGGCAACAACTAATATTCTATCACAGAGATCTTGATTTTGAACCTCCAGAACTGTGAAAAAAAGTTTTCTTTATACTACATGTACGAACTGTTTTGTTTTAGACGAACAAGTAGAATAAGGCAGAAAGTTAAGAAGACACAGATTATACCTTAAGGTGCGGGTGATGTAATGCTGGAAGAAAATGTACCTAAAAAGACAAGAAAATGGAAATGAGGCCAGTGTGGTGATGGATATCTGCAACCCTGGAGACTAAGGTGGGAGGATTACAAGGAGTTCCAGGCCAGCTTGGTCTGCATGATGAGTTTGAGGCCAGCTCACACTATGTAGTAAGAACTAGTCTCAAAAAATCCAAAAAGAACACAAAAAGAAAGAAATATAATTACCACTAACAACAAAGAAAAAGTACAAGAAAATATCAGCAGCCATGTATTGTGGAATTAAAGAGTGAGAATTAACCAGTTAATTAATGTGGTTCAAGAATGGTGTCATAGATGAGTAAGCATTCAAATTTGGTCTGGGGGAAAAAAAGAAAACTTTTCAACAAAATATGGAAAGATATTCTAGGATGAAGTGGCATTGTGAGAAGAACAAAGGAGTAATCCACATGTATTAGAATTGGTAATTATTAAGGCAGTTTTATGGGCTATTTTGGGATATTCGTTATGAGAGAATGGAAATGCAGATTGAGCTTGATTATAATAGCTGTTTTGTTGTCTTGCTATGAAATATGTGTTCATGCACATGATTTTATGGGTTTGAGATAGGAGGTTAGTAACTGGATAGGGCAGTAGAGGGGACTTGTTGATTACAAAATCTCTAACACAGGTGCAGTACAACTTCCAATGCCCTGTACATGGACTTCTCAGAACTGTTGTAACACCATTCAGTAACTTATGTAGAGGTTCCACAGAAAGGATTTTATTGAGATATGGACAGCATGAAAGGAGAGGCAAAATGTGAAGGCCTTTATGTCATAGCTGTGTACGTGATAGGCTGCGCTGTAATTTCCAGACCCACTATGTTCTTTTATTTTTGCTTTTATACTGAAATTGGCTAGTGTTTCTTGTTGTTGTTGTTCACTTGTTGTTGTTGTTCACTTCTTTGCTTCAGAGGAAAAGATCCTGAAATCTAAGAGAACTAAGCAACCCAGACCCAGGCATGATAAAGTAATAAACCAGTTTTAGTATCTACTCAGTAATGGGGCATACCAGTGTGTGTGTGTGTGTGTGTGTGTGTGTGTGTGTGTATTTGTATATGTGCGTTGTTTTTCCTGAAACACAGTGAAGAGGTATTTGATTTTTGTACAGAGGGGATTTGTGCCATAACATGATCATAGCTGATTATTAGAAAGCCTCTTTAGGTCATACTGGTCAAAGTATATTTAAGAAATGTGTGTACAATGATAAGGAAGAACTGAAATAAGGAAAGCACTACTGGAAGACTTGAAGTACAAAATGAGGGAGATGACTCAAAATATATTTCAAAGATAGAATGGACAGAAGCTGGTGAGTAGGCAGAAGATAGAACAAGCTATAGAGCATCACTGTCATAGCACTAATAGTGGGCCTCATGGTAATCATGTACAAATTTATCTCCTAATCTATCAGAAGCCAAAGCTTCATGTATACAACTGACCCATTTCTTGAGCCAACTTTGTAATTATTGTGTAAATTCTTAACTGACACTCTGCTTTACCTAACAGTCCTATAATTTTGGTGAAGGATTAAAGTCTCATATATCGTGAACAGTTATAAATAAGCTAATGACATTGCTTTACTAAACTGTGATCATTTTCCCAATTTACTTCTTTGTGAATCCTGGCATGAAGTCACTATCTGGCTTTCCTATTGACATGCCTTTTTAAATGAAATGGAAAATAACTGATCAACTATTGAAAAGTTTTGAGTGCTTTTACTCAATCGTGTGATAAATTTATATATATATATATATATATATATATATATATATATATATATATATATATATACACTTTAGGTTTGAAGGTCTCAGAATAATGAGAACAGCAAACCTAAGCACAATATACTGTTCATTATTTCAACAATTGATTTTGGTTTCTCTCATATGTAATCACTCTCACTACTAAATATCATTACTCAGAGTATGTCTTAATTACCTTTCGCTCATTGCTGGGAAAAAAATACACAATACCCAAAGTTAACAAGGAGAGGTTTATTTAGCTAACAAGTTGTCTGTAGAGGTTTCAGTCCACAATCAGCTGGCATGAATGCAGGGTAGTGTGGCAAAGGGAGAAGGCAGCAAAAGGAACAATATCAATAAGGGAGGAGCAGCAGCAAGCACTCTTCTATTCCTGCCTTAGTTTGTGTTCAGGCTACCTACTTTAGGGTGGCTATAACACTCACTCCCCCAATCCCCACACTAGACAATGAAAAGATCGTAACTGCTAGATTCAACCCCCTCTAAGGTTACCCACCCCCGTGATGCCATAAGACTTTATAGAGACATCCCAAAACAAATTATAGCAGAATAATAATGATGATGATTAAAATATGTAAATACATAATTCTATGAGAGGCAAGATCTGCACTAATGGTGGTTGGACAGGATATTATGTCGGCTTCTAGTACTACGGTCATACACTAGGAAAATAATTATTGAATTTTTGATATAATTCAGGTATAAAAAAATAAGATAAGTAAGCAGCTACACTCTTAATTCACTGATAAGAGATATCTGCTAAAATAATATCTGTAAATATAATATCATGTATGCACCTTGTACAATACCAAAACTTTATGAAAACAGTTTGCAATGTATTAATTTATGGAATCTGTATGGTTAAGCTGTCTTGAAACTGTCTGATTGACATTTGTATTTCAATAAAATAAAAAAAAGAAAAATAAATAAATAAATAAAATCATTAGTCATTATGTAAAGACAAGCTAAAGTCGCCAGAAAATGCTTCTGTGTCCTATCTAGAGTGGTACAAACTAAAAAAGATTAAAATGTGAAATGTAGGACAACCTGAACTCTCATGTATTGCCAGTGGGTGTGCTGATGTGGTGCACACCTGGCAGAGCTTTGAAATAGTAAAGCAGCTGGGGATACAGCTCAGAGGAACAGCACCTGCCTGGCAAGCACAAGTTCATGAGTTCAGTTGTCAGGACCAAAAAACAAAATAAAATAAAATAAAATTTAATTTGAATAAAATAAAATATGTAAATACAAACATAGTAAATTACATATTAGTAAGGGGAAAAAAAAAAGGAAATTATACTCCTAATTTTTTTCTTGGCTAGCCAAATAGCTCAGTGGTTTCAAGTGCCTGCATTGAGACACAGGGGCCAGAAGTTTGATCCCGGACCTGCCATGCCTGTCCTGGCTTCTGGGCCCACTGAGATGGCAATTGATACTGGTCACGGTGGCACACGCCTGTAATCCCAGCACTTTGGAAGCTGTAAACAGGAGACTCACTATGAGTCCCATCTAGTGGCAAGACCCTGAACACCCTGTAGAAGCTTCCCCCAAAATAAAAAAATTAAAAAATCTAAATTTTCTTATTGAGCTGAGAATAATGAATCGCTTGAGGTCTTCTCTTTTGTCTTAAAGATTCCTTATATCTGTAAGTTAATTAATCCTCAAGATCCATCAGAACATCCAGAAATCTTAAACTTCTACATATATTTAACATTCATAAGTATATTTCAACTTAATATAGAAAACTACTTTTATACCAAAGCCTCACATATTGAACATATTCAAAACTCATCATAAATATTTGTCTTAGCATCCCACAAAATAGACTTTCTTGCTTTATAGTTTTCTGTCTTGTTTTTTTTTTGTTTTTGTTTTTGTTTTTGTTTTTGTTTGTCTTTTTGTTTTTGTCCTTTTGAGACAGGGTCTCACTATGCAGTTCAGGCTGGCCTTAAGCTCACTTTGTAGCTCAGGCTGGTCTCAAACTCACAACAATCCTCCTGCCTCAGCCTCCCGAGGGCTGGGATTACAGGCATGCGCCACCACGCCCGGCTAGTTTTCTGTCTTGTACTTCATCAGTGTACCAAAATTATTTCATTTTTTAATTTCACTCAACTGCTATATATTTAATGACTACCATGGGCTCATCACTATTTGAGTTACCATGGATATTGGCCTACACAAGGCATATAATGTAATATCATGCATAGAATTCATGAACTGTTGGAGGAAGAAAATAGTATATAGAGGAATAAACTCTATTGCTTAGAGTTACATGATTCATAAATACAATAAAATAGGGTATAAAGTGAATTGCCACATATACAAATGTAGACTTATGAACCAGGTCTTCCATAAAGTATTTCATTCCCTTTTTCAGCTATGTTAAATTCATGACACAGGTCATGAGCTCACTATTTAACACAATATTTATTAAATATTCCCTCTATTGTACTACTCAAAGAAAAAGTGATAGTTAAACTACTGCTGTCATATAGTAGCTGCATTCTTTGTCATGGATTCCTTTAATACTTATGGATAGAGTGCCATAAGCTTTTCCCAAATAATGTACTTTCTATATAACATCAGGTAGCATGTACAGAGATATATACAAATGGTACTTCTCAGAACAGGAATAATATAGATAAATCCCCCTTTAATTTATGATTCAAAAATCATTAGAATGTAAAAGCTACATATTTCTGTTTTGCGGGCTGTACATTTGTATACTAACTATGGCTTCTTCACTAGCTGCAACAACAACAGAAAAAGATGAAAAGAAATATTTTTTCTTTTAAATATTATTTAGTATAGACCAGATAATCATTTAGAAAAGTTATTAATTAGAGGAGAAAATTTCAACAAAAGTTTAATAAACCATTAGCCTGTTCCTTTTTTGAGTATTGATTTTTAAAACAGTAAAGTGTTACCCTGTATCGAACTCACTATGAACATGAAAATAGAGGAATGTTTCAACACTTGAATAAACAGCTTTTGAAATTCAAAAGGATACTTTAAAACACTATCATAGAAGATATAATTGTGCTATTTTTAAAAAGGGAAGTTAATTACCATTTTTCTAAGGCAATGGTAGTAGGAAATATTACATGATTTTCCAGACATCTTGTTGAGCTACTATTATATACATAATGCTGATTTACCCAAGAAAAGGAAGGATGGAACACTGAATGTTTGCCATAGTTTCTAAATGAATACCCGGAAGAGAAAAACCTAGGTTATGCTTCAATCAACAAAATAATTATGTAATTCACAAAAATATATTAAAGTCAAATTAAAGAAAAAATTGATTTTCAATATCATCAAT
>PVKA01006930.1:0-80632 GCA_004027165.1 Ctenomys sociabilis
CTTGCTTTCTATTGCAAAGCTATTTATTTAGGTTAACACCACTTCCTTCCTAAAGTGTCTCTCTCTCTCTCTCTCTCTCTCTGTCTCTCTCTCTCTGCATGTGTCTGTCTCTGACTTTCTGTCTCTGTCTTGGCCTCTGCCTCTGTCTCTGTCTCTGATTCTGTCTGTCTCTGTCTCTGTTTCTGTCTCTGTTTTTCTCTACATGAAGCCTGTTGATACTAGGACATCTGGCTAGTATTCCTTTCCTCTTTTGCAGTGACACACAATGGCAGAGTACATGTCACAAGCCATGATCCTGCTCAGGTCACTTGCCCAGGCTTAAATGCCACAGTATGTAACTGCATATCAGAAGGGCATAAAGGAATCATGACACCCAATCAGAAGTGAATGATTTTCTTTTGAGTACATATTGGTACTGGTTGATTAGTCTAAAGATAGACATTTGAGAAAAAGGAAACTTACTTTATCAGTTGCTTGCCATGCATCAAGCATTGCGCTGGGTATGTTTACTTGTTATCTCACTTCCTGGAAGGCACAATGTCAAGGTAGAATAACTGCTGAAGGAGTGAGGAGAGGACTATAAGGAACCAGGATCCAAGCTGGGTGTGGTGGGCCACACCTGCAGTCTCAGCTCGAAGGAGGCTGAGGCAGGAAGATTGAAAGTTTGAGCCCAGGCTAAACAATTTAGTGACTCAACCAGACCCAGTCTTAAAATAAAAACTGGGGAAAAAAAAGAGGACATAACTCCATGTGAAGGCCCAGTATTCAACACTCATACCTCCCCCTCTTTGTTTTGTTTTATTTTGGTTTGAAGAGAATTGATTTGCTTCATTTCCTTGACAGAACTAAATCCTGTTTAACCTCGGAATGTGGGTACATTTATTAGTTCAGTAATCTTTATTGGTTACATGTGTCCATTTCTTAGGCACTAAAAAAATACACAGACATAGAATGTCATCCTTCTCAGGAGCCACTGAAAGGTGAGTGTTGAAGAACTAAAACATGGGATGCCCATTCTGCATGGCATTTCCTTTTGTTTCCATTCAATGAAAATAAGAATAATTACATGATTCATATCTTTACTACTTCACAACATGTCAAGAGATAAGTATGAGATGCCGTACTTGGAAAGTTGTGAAGATATTAAATGGGAAAATTAGCCAACAAGTGGAAGTTTAGTGAAAACCTTTCTGTTTGGGGAGGGGACTATCCAGTCACAGACTCCACCCACTAACACATATTGCTAAGGCTGGCCTTGTCTAAATGACAGATAAATAAAATAGTCATCTCAGTGTCCTATGCAATGAATAAATAAAATAAAACAAAAATCAGGACCCCAAAGAAAAAAATATATATGCTACAAACCTACACCTACCCTTCCTCCAGATGGTGTGGGCTTCCAGAATGAAGTGCTATTGTGTTAAAATGTCAGTGCTAACAGGGTTCTTGAGCTTAGTACATCCAAAGAGCCAACAACACAGTTTTTACTCCATTAAGGGACTCCTGTTTGTCCTGTTTCTTTTATGACGCTGGATCTTGAGTCCAGCCCTTGCACGTGCTAGTCTATCCCAAGAGTTTTAGCCAAGTAAAGGCAAAGGTAGAGTTCTGTGTGATAGTGTGCAAACTTTTCAAGAATATTTTTCATATGGGGCAGGCAGAGCAAAAGGACAAGGAAGGCTGTCGTAAGAGTTCTCTATACAAGCGTACAGAAGTTCATGCCCATGCTAGCAGAAATAGATCTTCTTTTCGTTTTCCTCCTCTACTGGTGCTTAGAGCTTTAGTTGGTCGCCAGACACATAATATACAAATTGCAGGCATAATCACCAGGCAGAATATAAAGATACAAGTGCACATGAGCAAATTAGAGGTTCTTAGTTAAGCCCAAACAAATATATACCTGATAATGGCTTTGGCTGAAACATATTTTTATATTTTATAGCATGTTCACATTTGCCAGCGGTTAGCAAACATTCAGCTTGCCAAACTTTAATGTAGTACAAATGCCATGTTCAAGGAAAAGTAAGTAAACTGTTAAGAGAATCTGGTAAATCAAAAACATTATAACTGAGGAGGTAGCTCAGGGACATAAGCACCTGCCTGGCAAGTTTGATCCCTGATACTGCAAAAAACAAAAAAGACCAAAGAAAAGAAAAAAAAAAAAAAATGCAGAGTCAATGGCTGCAGCTTCAAATATTGCATGAATTTTGAATAATAAAATGATGCCTATTTGAAGTTGGTGTTAACTCTACCATTTATCTTTTTTAAAAAAATATAACAATCATTTAGTAACCTCACATGGTGTTATAATCAACTTATAAATAGTGTGATAATGGGAAGTAGACAAAAACTGCCTTGAGAACCTAATTAGCTAATTAAGGATTTACTACTGACTCTGAAAGTCAGGGTCACACAGTTGACGCCAAGGGTAGCCAGGCTCCTCTCACCTCTTCCCACTCATACGTTTGCCAGAATTGGAAAAGGTGTCTTAATTTCATCGGTCTCCACTCATCAGTACTAGTGGACATATATTTAAAAATGAAAAGGTCAAAAGGAAGGAGAATTGTCCATAAGGATATTGAGGAATAACAGCACTTCTATGAGTAAGCTCTTAAACCGTTGACTTCTAGTGCAGTTCAGTACTGCAGTTCTATCTACAAATAAAGCATTTTCATGTATTTTGATTCTCTTGGTAACGTTTTCCTTATAATGTTTTGCTCTGACTATAATTTCTCTAATGACAGTTTAATACGCAATTAGTACCTATGGGTGAAGGCTTCTAGGGAAAAATTTCTACAGAGTAGAAAAAGTTTAGATATTTGAGTATAAGATGAATGGTGTAAGTAGTTGTGCTTTGTGGTACTTCATGGTATTAGAATTTAACTACTGCATTTGATTTAGTCTCACTTCCTAATACAATAAGTGTCTCTTTTTCTTAAAAGGACACGATGATGTGATGTGAGAGTTTACAGGGCAGCAGTTCCCTCCATTATAGCACAATTGACTGATTTGTGTCAACGTATCACTATAAACTAAAAACATTGTTAGTCACAATATGCTTCCACTCACCCACAGTAACCTCGTTAAAGGGGAAGGATGTTTACTGTAGATGTGCCAGGCCATTAGCATCTAATTGACACGAAGTATTATTCTGAAGAACAAGCACTACAGGGACCTCTGAACCATCAGTGTTGCAAAACCATTGTCAATATGATCTTAAGGAAGAGTCTGAAGCCCATCATGCTGAATGAGTTTACAAACCAAAGCAGAGAAATTGTTGGTCATCCTTTATTTCAGACAACTTTCACGGTTCCTCTACCAGTTATCAAATTACATATACATTGTATAACTTTGCTGAGCCAGAATGTGATGCTATGAAAAGGCTTTCACAATTCTGTAACTTTAGGTGAAAACTAAAGTCTGAGTGACCCAGAGGTAAAACACATTTTTCAAAAGAATGGGGCAGGAACGGAGTTACAATTTCATGACCACTACTTTGATGTTTTAATTTGGGCTAGGGTATTCTTTTCATTTTCCAAAATATTTCTTATTACTGATTTTCAGGATTTAACCATAAACTCAGAAGGCAAAGCTGTTGGAAAAGAGCACTGTATGATTTCTTGAGTTTGATTCAACAGAAAGAAATTTTCAGATTGGTTTAATTGGTAGCTGGCTTTCCAGCATTTTTCCCATGCAGTAATATTATTTCAGTCCACTTAATTTAAAAGACATCCACTTCTACATTTCTCAAACATCTACTGAATTTCTTCCTGTTTCCCTTAAGTTTTGGAAAGTGTAGCGGGAGGCTGCATTTCTAGGCCTATCATCCCTTATGTTGTTAGAGCACCGTCTTCAGTTATTCCTTTGGCTTAGTGATCAATGAGACTCTGATCATCAATAGGACTGGATGTTGAATATTTGGTCCTGAAATCAGCATGCTCTGAATAAACCATGTCAGTACCAGTCCACTCCTGGAACACAGCAACCTTTCCTTTTGTATTCTTGCCTGCTTCTCTCCCATCCCCTGTGCCCCGTCTTCCCTGGGGACCTGAGGACTTATTAAGAGCCAGACAACCCACAAACTTAAACTGCAGAGCTGGAATGCTTCCTTAGGCCTTGCTACCAATAGTCTCACTGCTGCTTCTGAGCCATCACTATCATGCCAGAGATAGTTGTGGTCTCAAGCTAAAGGTTCTCCTAGGGTACAGCTGCTAGATTTAGTAAATAAAGGTACTAGAAGTATGGTTAAATTTGAATTTCAGATAGACAAAGGGAAATATCTAATGAGTCCCAAGTAACACAGGGGAGTTACTTATATTTAAAGTTGTCTTTTATTTGAAATTCAAATTTAACTGGACTTTCTATAATTTACCTGGCAACCCAACTTGGGAGTATCTCTGCTATATCTGTGGAAACGAGACAAAAATACTTCCAATTTCCACCTTCTTTGTTTCCTGGCCATCATGAAGTGAGAAGCTTCCATGTGCATGTGTTCATGCTATGACAAGCTTCCTGGCAAATGTGCCAGAAACTATGGTCGACTGACCATGCACTGAACTGCTAAAACTGAGTCACAACAAATCTTTACCAGTTCTCAGCTCATGACCTCAGGAATCTGTTGTAGCAAGAGAAAGCTAACACACTACAATACCCATACTCAGGCTGTTCTGTTCTCCATGTCCTACCCCAAAGTCTAACACAAATGCTCTGGACTAGAGATAAGGATGTCTTGCATGGTGTTACTGTACGTGGGTCCCTTAGTGTGAATTAGACAAAGAGATCCCTTTTGATGAGTAGCACAGTGCAGCTCCATGGCCCACAGCCTATAGGAAAATGCAGGCTGTCACTTGCCACTTGGCCAGTCCCACTCGTAGACTGAAAAGCTCATGCCTCTGTGGGTCATGGTCCCCTTTCTGGCTTATCTGGCCCCTGGAACTGTTAAAAACTGAGAAATATTATTTCATTCTTTCTCAGATCCTTGTTTTTTCTTTTTTAACTACCTGTTCCCTTGGTGCCCTGTTACTTTTTTTCCAACTTGAGCTGCTTTACCAAGAGTAGATCCTGTTTTAGGAAAATGATTACATTTCATTTCATCCCTACTAACAACCTCAACAAGGCAAGCAAACACAGATTCTCTATTTCCTGAGCCTCTCATCTATATCTGACTTTATCTGTTTAGTTCCCATTGAAATCCAGGGCAAGGTAGCTGGTCCTCCTTGGCCCCAGTAAAGATCTTGCCTTTCCTGGATCAACCTTCCTTTTGAGCTTCATCACTACTCTTCAAAGGTGAGGAATGGTCTTCAAAAAGTTCTGAAAATAGACAATATAAAAATGCATTAGCTATAAAATTCTAGATATACTCTGTGGACTCATCTACATATTATGTGTGTGTTTCCATACATGTTTAGAAGAAAAGAGTAGCAACACAAGGTGGTGTACAATGAGTTTAAAGGCTCCGTGACATAGAGGGAAAAACATGAGTGTTTCAATATGAGTTAAACTATAAGCCTACCATTTACTATTCCTGTACCTTTGGCCGAAGTCCGTAATCTTCCTCTATTTCTTTGTTTATAAAAAAGGAAGTAAGTCTTAAGCTGTAGAGCTATTACCTGAGATTTTTAAGGTTGGCATAAAAAGTGCCACAAACTGAGTAACTTAAACAACCAAAAATATGTTGTCTCGCAGAGCTGGAGGCTGGCAGTTTGAAATTAAGTTGTTGGTAGGCTTGGTTCCTTCAGAGGCCTGGAGGATTAGAGAACATAAAATACTATGGTTGTGCGTGTGTCAGGGGTGGGCCAGGGGTGGGGAGCGGGGGAGAGCAGCGATACAGTTAGGTGGCAAAGTGAATTGGAAGTGGTGGAAGCTACAGAATTTAAATATCGAGATCAACTGATTTAGAATGAATACTCATAGCCTTTTACTTTTTGAAAAGAAGTAAAGGAGAGACTGAGAACTAAGCAAAATTTACCGCTAAGCAATACACTGTATGCCAGCAACAGAATTGGGCTTTCAGAGCAAAATAAGACATTGTAACAATCAGCCATTTGGTTTTGATGGCAGAAAAGCTCCCTCTGTAATTATTCAACAAACAACATTACTTGAAAAATGTGTACAAGAGTACAATGTTCCAAACCTCTTGAGATTCAAAAGTCATACGTTTTATGTGGCACCTTTGATTTCAATATGTTCTGGGAAAACCTCACTGTTAATAAAACTGGAAAAGAGAAATTCTATTTGTTACTCCATGAAAAGTGGTGAGTTGTTTGATCTGGAGCTTTTCCCTGCAGGATATCCTCCATGGCACTGGGTAACTAGGACAGTGAGGTGGAATGTGCGGCCAGAGGGTGTCCTCAGGAAGATGAAGGGTTATTCCTAAGAATCTGGTCTCCATTAAGAGTAGAACAAGAGGAAATATGTTTGAATAGCAGAAGGAAGAATTTAGGCTGAACCTAACCTAAACATTTTCTGACTGTATTGGTAATCAGTTAAAAATGGATGTCAAAGACAAGCTAAGCAAACCTATTTCTAAAACTCTAAAAAATGTTACACTGTATTTGTAACAGTTTTCAAAAATCAGAAGACCTTTGAATATTCTGACTAGCATATGAAATGACATTATTCTACCAGCTTTTTTCAATATCACTTATGCGCTTCTAAATTATACCTTTACTCATTATTACTCAGTCTGATGATCTTTTAAAAAAGGATTGAATTGGAATAAATTGATCAAATAGAAAGTTAATTTTGGTGTTAAGACCTGATCTAGAGCTGGCTAAATAGCTCAGCAGATTAAAGCACCTGCAAGCAGGCTCAGGGGCCAGGGGTTCAATTCCTGGTTCTGCCCCTGGGTGCACTGAGAAGATGACTGAGACTGGGCATGGTGGCACACACCTATAATCCCAGATCTTGGAAGCCTATCAACAGGCGGTTCACTATGAGTCCAATCTAGTAGTGAGACCCTGAAAACCCTGTAGACCCTTCTCTTAAAACAAACAAACAAACAAGCAAACAAACAAACAAAAAACCTGATCTAATAAGGCTCCCACTCAATGATTCCTATTAAAATCAAGTAATAGAGCCAGATGTGATGGTACATGCAGGTATTCCCAGCACTCAGGAGGCTAACCTGGGTTACATAGTGAGTTCAAAGCCAGCCTAAACTACATACAGAGACTCTGCCTCAAAAAGTTTAAAAAAGTCACATAAAAAAAAAACGCAAAATGGAAAAGTTTCAAATAGTAAAGGTCTAAATCTTTATTTTCCCAGAGAAAGCCTACATTTCACTGAGGATGAGATTGGTCAACCCCTCACACTGATTTCAGACAAGAAGCATCCAAGAAGCAGAAAAGACCTTGGGACTTTGTCATTAGGGCTGATCATACTACTGATTGTTGACTGAACTTGGTACATAAGAGCTCAAATCTTTTCACTCCCCAGGCATTAGGAGACATTTACAGTATAAGTCTATAATAAAAGATCAAAAGTGGCTATCAAGTCATTTTCTTCTTAAGAGACAGAGTCTATGTTGCCCAACTGAGCGTGAAACTCCTAGGCTCAAGAGACTCTCTTGCTCACAGTCGTGAGTAACTGGGACTGTGATGTGTATGACTGTCATGGCTCCAACAAGTCCATTTTCAGAAATGACTTCATAGCCACTGGAATTGGGACACATAACAAGAACAGAAATGTTCAACATGAAGTACATGAAAATAGCAATGCTGGACTTCAATGTTTAGCAATATTGTTGACTAAATATTTTGAAAACTTGCTTACTGCACATCACTTAGATATCCTGGATAAAAATAAAACAAGCACACCTTTAAGGGCTAATACACAAGGGAAATACCCTAGAAACTGATTTTGTACATATGGTATTGGAGATTAAACCCAGGGCCTGTGTGTGCTACAGAGGCCACCAAGCTACCAACTCAGCCCTTTTCATTTTACTTTGAAAGCAGGCTTGCTAAATTGCCCAGGCTAGCCTTTACCTCACCGTGCTCCTGCCTCAGTCTCCAGAGCAGCCGGCCTTACAGCAGTAGTGTACTGTAGCAGGAGAATTGGGTCTGTTCCATACTCTGGGTTGACTTTTGTGCCGGTCTGATTAACAACAGGTCTGTGAGGTTTTTTGGCTTTTGTTTTTTTCTCAGGTTTCATCTTTTTTTGGAGGAACCAGGGATTGAACTCAGGCCCTTGCGCTTGCCAGGGGTTTCATCTTTTTAATCAGCTCTAAAGGACATACTAAACACTACATGAGATGTGAAATTTTTTCCTCCAGTACTTAAAAAATCAACACAAAACATTGTCAAGAAGCTTTTATAATCATGATGGTGGATTCTGAATAAAAAAAAAAAAAAAAAAAAAAAAAAAAAAAAAAAAAAAAAAAAAAAAAAAAAAAAAAAAAAAAAAAAAAACAGCTCTAGGCAATCACATTCTTGATGCAGACTGCTTACAAGTACATTCAGAAATGACCCTCTAGTTATGAAAAGAACTGTGGGCAGGTTTTAAAAATGAAACCAGATATATGATGATTCTTTGTTAAATCAATCTAACCATGCTTTGCTTTTCCAGAAGCAATGATGCTGGCCTGAGAAGATATCTGAATGGCTTAAGTGCCTGCCTCACAAGTGTAAGGTCCTGAGTTTGATCCTTGGTACCAAAAATCCCCCAAAGAACAACAAAAAGCAATGATCCTGAGTCCAAACTAAAACCTTGGTAAAGGAAAACTAATTGTACTCTACAAATGTTCCAGAAATTTGTCTTTAAATGGGGGGAAATTAAGGAACACACGGAGTATCCTGAAAGGTCTTTGACAAGATACCTTGAGAGTTCAGCTCAAAAAGAGGTAGGATACTAAAGCAGAAGGTTTCAAAAACCTTACTGCAGCACTTTCAAAGGGTGATCCTGAATGAGAAACATTAGTCCTTGTGTGTGTCCTGTGTCCACGCCTCTCAGTTATCATCATTTTGTAATTGTAATTCCCCCCATGAGAAGCTGTTATAACCACCCTGGCCTAACCATGATAGACCCTGGATCACTCCTGTCTGCATCCATACCCCCAGGTCAACCATCACACCTGCCTCTCCTCTAGCCCCGGTCCCCACCGGAGTCGCTGTGACCACATCCATGGGCCCCAAAGGCACCCCCTGCTCTGGTTCCAAGGGCAGATCTGCTGCCTGGCTCACATAGTTCCGGTGGCCAAGCAGGGACTCTCCATTCATGGTTTCCACAGCACCTGAACTGTGCTCTGGACTGGTGAAGGCGATGGCCAGAGCTTCCTGCTCCTTGTCATCCACCACCTCAGAAATAGACCTGAAGGACCTGGGGTGCTCTCCAGTGCCTGCTTGTCTGTGTCAAAGCTGAGCCCATAGATGAGGACAGTCTTTCTTTGGAAGATGTGGCAGTGAATTTGATTACTAGGCAGCAGAGAGGGCAAACAAGGAGGGCAGGGGGTTTGTTCTGGGTGTTAACAATACAAAAATGCAGTTGACAAATCTCTGGATGCAAGATGGACAGAAATTTGCCTCTGAGATTCTCAGCCCTTGAATGACTATAGATGCATAGAAGAAATAAAAACATGAATCCCCTCCCACAGAAAACTCACAGGAAACTTTGCAGGCTTGGCCTGATATGCTGGGGGAAGGGTACTGACAGGACAACATGAAAAGATTAAAAATTTGAGGACCTCAGGCTATGCTCACTCAGGTTTAGAGTTTGAATTCACACTGCAGGTCCTAGATTCTTTAGGAAAATAACATAAAATGCAATGTGAGGCTGATAACATTATATACCCCCAACAGAAGCATGTCAAATCCTTCTCTAGAGAGACATGCTGTATTTTTTATTTTAGCTGCACCGGATCTATATAAAGTCTCACTAAACATGAGCTCACAATTTTAACCCACAAAATACTGAAAGGAGCGACCCAGGATCATCAGAAAAAAATAGCCAACATAGATGCTTTTTAAAAAATATACTATAAAATTAATACATTTAGCACTATTAAAGAGAAAAACACACTACTGAAATATTTATTAGGAGTAATCGTGGGGCCCTAAAAAAGTGTTAATTTGTGTTTTGTCCCTGAGGTAGTTTTACTTATAAAATTAACCTATGGACGAGAGGTTAATCCAGAGTATTTGTAGACCATTCACTCCTACTATGCTGGCAAGAGTAGAGTTGAACATGGAATTTGGAAGAGGTGCTACAGTCTTCAAGTGTGGTCACTCTATAAGGGAAGTTTAAGTCCACATTTCAACTGAAGTTGAGGTTGGAAAGCAGAGTGATTCATTCCAAGAGGAAAGAGAGAAAAAGAATCAAATTAACAGGAGCAAAACAAAGTCAGTGGATTTAGGAGGTGAAGGATGTGGTATTCCTTAAGACAAAAGGATACAAATATAAGCAACTGTTTCTGGACTTGTATTTCCTTGGAGGAGCCTGTGGCAGGAGATGACTTGGGCAATATCCACACACATTACTTTTGCTTAGGAAGTGAAGCCAGATCCAATGAAAGAAATTTAGAAAGCAAATTCTGAATTCTTCCCCAGTGGATTCTTAATAGAAGAAATTATCCCTGGAAATATAGATGTTTAACTAAGCTTGGTTTCTTCAGTGTGCCCCAGAAACTTTTGATCTTTGATATGTGGATATTAGAGACTTTTCCAGGCCTTTGTCTCAAATGATTACTTTTCAAATGAGTGGAGCAGAAACATTCTCAGCAGTAGGAAGTAGGCTTTGATGTTTCATCTCAGTATGAATTTTAGTGTCACATCAAGTGTGCAGGTAGCACACTGTGACACAGGAGGTAAGGCAAAGTCATGCAGATGGTTACTTTCTTCAATGTTCAACTGTTAGGAACTATCAGTACCTGTTTTCAGGGTGCAAGATGTTAGTCAAGTAATACATCAAATCAACTCAAGCTGGTTGTACTTCAGAAAGTTCCAGATCTCCACATAGGAATTATTTTTTTTTCACAAGCAAAATCCTATTTACAGCTGTCCTGGCCACTTTCTTGGCACTGAGACATAATACTTAACACTCACAAGTTGAGGGAGAAGTTTGTTTTGGCTCATGGTCTCCGTCCATAGTCATCTAGCTCCAAGGCAGACAATGTCCTAGTAAAGGGGCGTGGCAGACCAAAAGCTGCTCATATTCACATGGCCAGCAAGTAGAATGGGAAGGGAGAAGCTGGGACAGGTGATGCGCCCTCCTAGGTCACGTACACAGTGACCTACCTCTTCCTACCACACCCCACCTCCTAATGGCAAGTCAGCTGTGTCATCCCACGATCCACTTACCATCCATACACATGAGGCCTTGGGGGACACCCCAGATCTAAACTATAAGAGGTAAAAACCAAATTAGCATAATATTATGGGGGAATTTGTATTAAAGATTAAAGGGACATTGTAGTGTTGTAGCAATGAAACATTCTAATTAAATAAGAACGCATAGCCAGTCTTCATGAGATTTGGAAAATCATTCAGCAGTTCCCTTCTTTTCTTCCTCCTTGCCTCTCTCCTTGTCTCCTTTCTGCCCTCACCTTCCCCAGTCATTCCTTTCTCGTTTTCCTTTGCAGAGAAACCTTTCTTTCTTTCTTTCTTTCTTTCTTTCTTTCTTTCTTTCTTTCTTTCTTTCTTTCTTTCTTTCTTTCTTTCTTTCTTTCTTGGCTTGCTGAGCAAGTCATACTGAGGATTAAAATCAGCACGTTGTACTTGCCAGGCAAGCACTTATTCTACTGAGCCATGTCCCTGGCTTGCTGAGAGCCTTTTCTACCCACCCACCTGCATCTGCCAAGTGGTGGCCTCAGACCCTTTGTCTACACAGCCTTCGCATTCAGCCCTCCAAAACTGGCTATATTGCACTCCATGTTGGAAGCTATACTTAGGAGGCAGGTGTATATGTGGGTCTGAGGGACCATGGCCCTAAAACCTGCAGAAAGAGAGGAAGCACAATTTCTCATTATCTCTTGAATAAAAGCTAGACTCACTATTTGCTCTCCACGCTGATCTTCAAGCTCCGTGCACTGCGAAGCAGCTGGCATTTCAGGCACTCTGTGCTGATGCTCGGTACAGGCTTATGCAACACTGCCCCGTTCGCATGGTTTCGTGCAGACTGGTAGTCTTGGCTGCGTCTTCTGGTGAGTAAGTCTTGGGGTGGGCATTGGCTGAGTGAGGAAGTTTTTCCCTCATAGTGCAGCATAGGGCAGGCAGATCTCTCCCTTCTGCAGGTATCAGGAAGCATGCGTGAGAATGAAGACTTTGCAGGTACAATTCTAGTTTTCTTCTCCTTTATTTGATTTTGTACTCTTTCTTTCTTCATGGGCTTAAAAGCCAATAGACAGAAAAGTATTTTGTACTTATATGATACCTCTTTAGAAATAGCATATATAACACAATTTTGTAATTTCTAAGGAGTATATATATCTGAAAAACATCATTGTGAAAACATTTTAAAACAAAGCAATGTAAAGAAGGGTTTTTTTCTTACTACAGGGCTGCTCCGATCTTTTAATATTCTTATGAACACTATGACACCCCCAGAGTGGATTGAAATATGATTTTTGCAAGTTTTGTGACCATCAAAAACCATATCATGAGGGCTGGCGAGATAGTTCAACAGACTGAAGCGCCTGCTTAGGCAAGTGCAGGGTCCAGGGTTCCACCCCTGGCACTGCATGCTGTGCCAGCCCTGCCCTCGGGGCAGACCGAGCCAGCCAGAGTCCAGGCATAGTGGTACACGCCTGCAATCCCGGTGTACTGGGGAGGCTGAAAGCAGGAA
This sequence comes from Ctenomys sociabilis, assembly GCA_004027165.1. Classification (NCBI taxonomy): domain Eukaryota; kingdom Metazoa; phylum Chordata; class Mammalia; order Rodentia; family Ctenomyidae; genus Ctenomys; species Ctenomys sociabilis. The sequence goes on from PVKA01006930.1 coordinate 12,775, forward strand.
GATGACTACGAGTCCGAGCTGCATAGTGAGACCCCACAACAACCAAATACATTTTAAAAAATCTTATGAAAACAAACACTTCATTCTTATTCCTGCCAATGCAGGTGCCAAGCTTTCCTCAAGCAGGGGCTTTTGGGTCCTGTACCTGAGGAAGATATTGTCTCTCCTGCCCTCCCTTGTGCATTCTGCCTTGATATTCTGGTCTCTGCCACATTTTGCCTTGGCCAGCTGGCTGTCTCTTAGATTGTCTTAGGTGGAGCCTGGGCAGCAGAAAGAGGTGACAGAGATTTTCCTTCTTCCTGTCTTGCTGGTTTTCCACTGGCAGCAATCACCAGTCCCTATCTTCCACTCCTTCCTCCCAGTGCGCTCTGCTTGCACTAAGTGACCTCTTTGAATGTCAGAGCTTCAGAGCCAAAGAAGCTGTACCTCCAGCACCCAAGGCACTAGCCACGGCTTGGCAGAGCCTGTACACTGACACCTGCTCTCAGCTCGACATGGCCTTCATCCACATACTAGTTCTGGCAACTTCAACCTAGGAATAGTAGCTTCTTCCTACCTATCTCTGTACTCATAGTATCTTTTTTTGCTTTGTTAACCTTCTAACTTCTATATTAGATTGCCCCAATCATATTCCCTTTGTTCAAATGCCCAGGGTGGTGTCTCTACTTTTGATTAGGTCTCACTGATAGGAGAATTCATTTTTGTTTCACAGGAATGATATGGAGTTTCAGGGAGGGAGCAAGAGGAGACAGACAGACAGGCAGACAGACAGAGAAACACTATGGGTTCTTTATTTTTTATTGAAGAACAAATAGCAATGAGACAGTTTCAAGACAAATTGACAGGACAGATTCGACAAATTAATACATTGCAAACTGTTTTCGTATAACTATGCGTTCTTTCCTAGAGTCCAAAGCAGTGTTTTTGCAACTTAAACTATGTCAGTGGACCAAGAAAGAGTTAGTTCCAACAATTTCACAGCATCCCTTGAGATAATAGGTGACAATCTCGAGGGTTATTAAAATGGAATGATGAATTTCTTTCTGACTTGAAGAGTTATGAATTTTTTCTTGGCTTAAGATGCCTCGTAAGTACAGTGAAATGAACTCGTTGTATCCTGCTGAAGGGCCTTGTCGGGCACAACTATGCACCATGCATGAGTCATTTGACAAAAGCAGGAAGGAGGCAGTGTGACTGCAGAGCGGATTGGAACTGGGAGTAAAGCGCAGGTGCTGTGTTCTAAGTGGAAGTTCCAACGATTCAGTTAAAAACACTTGGCTTAAAAAAATAATGAAGTCTCTGGTTCTCAAATTTGGCTGATGATTAGATTCACCTGGAAGCCCTAAAATTTCAGATTGTTGCATTTGACCCTAGGCCCAGGGACTCAGACTGAGCTAAGGATCCTAGAACTGGTATTTTTGGAAAAACCTCCTCGTGCGATCAAGGGATTCTGATGGTCAGCAGGTTTATGATCTATTATTGTATAGAATAAAAATCTTTTATTCTGTAGAGGTTGGATTCATAGTTCAGCTATTTCTCTCTCTCTATTAAAAGTGTGAGCTAGGAGTGCCGAAGTGTTGACAATCCCTGTCTTGTGGGGGGAACGGGGGAAGATGCTGGGCTGAAAACACCAAAGACAACGGGGCTTCCTGTGGAGGCTGATTTTTGAAGGGCTTCTGATCATCCTGCACCCAATGTCAAAGTCAGCCATGATAGTCCTGACAGGTCTCTCTTCACCTCACAGCCTCTATCCGGGTGCCTGGCCCCTAGAGGACACCTGTCATCTTGGTGCTGAGATGCTAGAAACCCAGGTAGGCCTTTCACTCATGGACACAAAGGTTTTTGATAGTTGCAAACTTTTGTGTGGTGCTATGATCCAGTGACCAGCACCTGACTTCTTAAACTGGGAAAATATGTCTAGGGTCACTGCCGGGAGCTTCTCAAGTAAGTGGAGAATGAAATAAATGAAAGCACAAATTAAACACCGAGATAGAGTCTCACTTAATCTTTTTTTTTTTTTTAATTTATTTATTTTTTGGTAGAACCAAGGATTGAACTCAGGCTCTTGCACTTGCCAGGGAAGCGCTTATTCTACTGAGCTATCTCCCCGTCACTTAATCTTAACCAGAGTCTGTTTTCTTATTTTGTGGCCTTGAAATGAAATGCTGAGTAAAGGAAAGCCTCAGTGCTTCTGATACATGTCTTGTGTAGAAGGTGTAGAAAAGGTGTCTCTTGGGTAGCGCCCAGTGTGGGCCTCCTGTGTTCAAGCTACCTCAGAATATTGAGGAAACTAAGAGCTCTGCTCACAGCCAGGCAAAAGGGTGCTTAATCTTTCAAGAACGAGGACAATAAGAATAATCTGAAGTTCAAGGTTTGATGTAGGAAATATTTCTAAATTCTATTATGATAGACAGTGAGAAGGCTGGGAAACCTGGTGGCCCCCTTGTGGCAATGAAGGACCTGAAATGAGCCAGAGACAGTGACTTACCTGTGTTTAAAGAATTAATTCAAAAAAAAATAAAATTAACTCCTTCTTTTTGAGAGGGCAAAAAAGCTTCTTGTTTTCTAATTGGTGCAGTCAGTCACTCTGTGGAGTCTGCTTTGGGTAATATCTTGAGTTACTTAATGTTACTTAGTGTCCTGGATTTAATCAGGAAATTCACCAGGCGTGTGGCTTTTCAATAGTGGAATCTGTTGACACAAAAAATCCTCAGCACTTTGGGTGATTCAAGTGCACTTTCATAATTTGCTCTCGTTTTACCCTCTTTGTTATTTCCACATTGCACAGGAATCCGTCACTTCCCTCTGAATTATGTGCTGCTTGGGGCCGACACTCGTACCACCCAGTCAGTAAGGGCAACCTCAGCGCCTCGAACTCACAGAACCTATTGTTCTTCCCCTGCTTACCCAGTGCTGTCATGGCAGCCCTGTGCCTACAGCCCGGAGGGCCAGAATATGGTTCCCCAGAGAGCCATTGATCATGGTAGTAAAAGCTGGGTGTTTAACTAAGTTCCATCAAAGGTCACCTACGCGCCCAAGCAAAACAATCGTTCTCTGTGCATTCTTTTTTTTGTAAAAACACATATACTGCCAGAAAAGTGCATAAGTCATTTGGGTTTATGTCATGGGCAGATTGGAGCAGTGCAGCCTGTGCACACAAACTATGTGTGTAAGCTGTAGGGGTGAGCTGGCCTGTATTTCAGGGAACCTAAGCCTTGGTCATATGCTGGGGCACCAGACACCTTGATTCCTGGTTGACCCCCAACTCTCCATTCTTCCTAGAGATACTGCAGCTGCTGGTAGGTTTGGGTTTCCACTGACTTCTCCAGTTTTCTTCCCAGCCTCCCAGGTGTGCTGACTACATTTGTGTCATTCGTTTAAGCATCTCTCATGATACTGAACAGTCTCTTCCTGCTTCTGGCTTTGCTCTACTCTACCGAACTCTTTTGTGGCTCACAGACCCGAATTTACCAGAATCATTCATCGTTCAGTAATGAGGCTGGGATTCCTCTTTGTGGGGCCCAGGAAGAAATCAAAGGCATCCTGTCTTTATGTTCAAATCAATTCCTGCTTTCATCGTCTTCATTCTGTTATATGCTCTGTCTTGGTTACTTTTCTCTTATTGCTGAGACAAAATACCCAATGCCCAAAATTAAAGAAGGAAAGTTGTATTGAGCACACAGTTTGTGGAAGTATCTGTCTACTCTCTGCTGGCTCCAAGGAAGGATAGCACATGGCAGAGAGCAAACATTCACAGTGGGGGAAGACAGCAAAGTGACAAGAGCAAAAGGAACAGAAAGGGCAAAAGGGAGGAGCAGGCCTCTTTCCCTCCTGTGAATCATGTGCCGGCTGTTTGCCCCACCATCAATCCCTGCACTAGGCGATGAGCCAATCACAAACTCTATACTCAACTCCATCCAACAAGGTCGCCCCCTTAAGGGGCTTTGCCAGATAACTCAGTTGTTTAAAGTGCTGCTTGGGCTAATGCAGTCAGGCACATAGGACTGTGGTTCAATTCCCAGCTCCACAAGCTGCATCAAACCTTCCTTTAAGGCAGCATGAAGTAGCCAAAAAACAAGCAAACAAACAAAAAACTCCTTCTCAAATTTTAGGGCCAACCAAATAGTTCAGTGGATTAAAGTGCCTGCAAGCAGGCTCAGGGGTCAGGGTTTGATCCCCCGACCTGCCATGCCAGCCCTGTCCCCAGGGCAAGCTGAGATGGCAATTGAGACGGGGCATGGTGGCATGCGCCTGTAATCCCAGCTCTTGGGAGGCTATGAATAGGCAGATCACTATGAGTCCGATCTAGTAGTGAGACCCTGAATACCCTGTAGACCCATCTCTAAAATACAGGAAACAAACAAACAAACAAACAAACAAAACCCCACCCCCTCCTTAGTGCATGAGGCTTTGGGGGGACATCCAGACACAAACTGTAACATTCTGCCCTGGCCTTCCAAAGGCTCATGCTTATCCTTTATGTAAAAGGCATAGGAGCTGGGGATATAGCTCAGTCATGTTAGTGCCTGTCTGTTCCTGAGTTTGAACCCTGTTACTGCAATAAATGACATTTAACCCATCTCTAAGAGATGCCAAAGTCCTAATAGTTTCAGCAGTGCTAAAAAGTCCAAGTCCCAAGTCTCCTCCAAAATGTAAGGCAAACTATTATCTGTGAGCCCCTATACAAATGGAAAGAAAGACTTCCCACATTCAGTGGCACAAGACAACCATTATAATTCTAAAAGGTAAAAACAGTGGACCCAAAGCATTGGGATCAAAGCAAGTCCAACATCCAGCAGGGCAAACATTAAGTCCTATAGTTGTGGAACATCTGAAGCAACCTGCGAGTACCTAAGGATTTGCATGAGTCCATTCCTGTGGCACTTCTGGTTGTTACAGCTCCTGTGGCTTTTCTCTTATAACTTCTCTGTTCTCTCCTTATAGGGTTCCTCATATATCCGGTGTTCCTGGATTCTCCAAACTTTTGCGGTCTTTGCTACACCTTCAGCTTCATCTGCACACTGCCCTCCCGGCTGCACACTGTCTGGCCCCCCAGGCTTTCTGAAATCAGGGTGGAAAGCCTTCTCAATCACAGAACTCTTAAATTCTGCATGTGCCTAAAACCAGCATCATGGGGATGGTGCCAAGCTCTGATGCCAGGAGGAGCAGTAGCCAGGCTTTCCCCTCTCCTGGCTGGAGGGGTTGAGTGTGTGGACAGCTGAGCATTGTGATTCTAATTATGAGGAACAAATTCTCTGTGCTGTTGCCATTCTGGAACCTGGAACTCTGCAGTTTTTTCCTCAAAGCAGTTTTTCACTTGTGCAATTTCAAAACTTACTCCAAACTTACTGCTTTTTCGTTTTTCTTTTCTTTTCTTTTTCTTTTTTTTTTTTTTTTTTTGTGATGCCCTCAGGCCATCCATTTCTAGGGCCCTGTTTCTTCTCAGCAATGGAGATCTCTGCTCTGTATTTGCAGTCCACAGCTTTCCTAGAGCTTCCTGGAGCTGAAGTCACAACATTTTATATCATCCTGCTGGGCTCTTTGCTCTTAAGTATCAACCTACATCTGGCCAAAAGCCCCCAACAGTAGCCAGGCCACTGCCTTAACATTTGACTACCTCGAAATTTCCCCTTCTAGATTACTTAGTCTGATGCTCTTAATCCTCTTCTCAAAGTCTCCAGACATGAGCAAGACACAAACTTTTTTTGTATTCTAGGGAAGGGTCTACAGGGTGTTCAGGGTCTCCTACTAGATCGGACTCATAGCATCTGTTTGTTTACAGTATCCGAAGTGCTGGGATTACAGGTGCATTTCACCATGCCCAGTCTCAATTCTCATCTCAGCATGCCCAAAGAGGGGCCCACACAGAAGGCCCAGGGATGAACCCTGTGGCCCTTGTGCCTGTTTACAGGTGCTTTAATCCACTGAGCTATTTGGCTGGCCCTACACTGCAAACTTTCTGCAAAGCCGTAGCACACATTGTCTGGAGTCCAGCAAGCAAAGCACTTCTGTTACCTAGCAGAGCCTCCTGAGTCTCGTCTTAACCAGTAAGATTTCTATCGGCTTTCTGGTCTTCTGAGCTTGACCGGATTCTCCCATACATAACAGCCTGAGCCTTTCCAGCTCTGCTTTTTCAGGCAACATCTGAAGCCTTTCTAAACTTTTCTCACAAGCTCTTGAACAAAAGTCAGGTGGTATGCTCTCTACTGCCTGACTTTATCTGTTTTTCTTTTTTAAACATTATTTTAGTTCCTTTCTGTTGAACTATATATCTATTGTAACTTTAAGATTTTATTTATTCCTTCAGGTTCTTACTCTAGGGAGACAACATGATGTTTACACATGAAGGTCTGATTTATTTCACTTTTAAGTATTGCCTCTAGTTCCATCCATTTCCCTATAAAAGCCTCAAGTTTATGTTTATTTATAGCTACCTAATGCTCTGTGAAGGAAAAATACTACATCTTTTTTATCCACTCTTCAGATGGGCATTTGGGTTGTTTCCAAGATTCAGCTATGATAAATTGTGTTGCTGAACATAGGTGCACATGATATTTTCACTTCTTTTGGAAAAACATCCAGAAGGGGAATAGCTGGGTTGAATGGAACTTCCAATTCTAGTTTTTTGAGGAATCTACACTGATTTCCAATGTAGTTCTACCAGTCTACATTCCCAACAACAGTAGAGATGGGTTCCTTTTCCCCCACATCCTCTCTAGCATTTGTTATTGGCTAACTTCTATCTCAGCCTTTCTTTCTGGGCTACATGGTATCTCAGTGTTGTTTTAATTTTCATTTCTTGAATGAGCAGTGCTGTAGAACATTTTTTCATGTATTCATTTGCCTTGTTTTGAAAATTTGTATCAGTTTTATTGCTCTATGTTGCTTTATTTTTGTCTTTGTTCTTGTTTTTTCCTGTTTAAAATTAAAAAAAAATTATTTTAAATGAAAAAGAAACAAAGTTCAAAGCAAGCAAATAGGAGAGTAACAGTGGTTAATATATTATGAATTGGTATCTTTAAATTAGAGTATATGATATAGGCATTTAATTTTCCAAACAATATTAGCACAAACTTTTCAATGAACTAAGAAAAATTAATGGTATAACTATCTTAACGAATATATATATATATATATATATATATATATATATATTTCTTTTTTTCTTTTTTCCAATCCCAGTTTCTCTTTTTTTGAACAGTTTCTTCCCATTTTACAATACTGCCAACTAACTCTATAAAAGCAGCAAACATCACTCCAGTTTCCCAGTGTATGAAGTAATGTTTTCAAGCAATCTTAATTTGATATGTGAAGCATGAAAAATGCACACAAGTGCACACACACACGCACACACACACACACACACACACACTCACCTACCTACATGCATGCACACGCACAGAGGCACGTAGGTCAGGACCAACTGATTCAGGCACCTTTTCCATGTTTTAAAGCTTCATTTACTCAGCAGTATATTTAATGAAACACACACTACTTATTTTGTCTGGCTGTATTTAATGCAATATCTTATGCTTAAAAGAAAGCTCAAAACTTTAGCCACAGTTGTCATCAAATAAGAGAAGGATTATAAGAATGGCCTGTAATTTGGCATTTAGATTTTAAGAGATGCCTTGTTAAGAAAAACAAAAGAGCCTAACTCATTTACCCTTCTTAAGAACTCTCCTTTTGAATTGGTTGAGCATACACCCAATTAGAATGATAATTTATTAGGGTCATAAGTTAGCTAAAAGAAAAAAGTAAAGCTATTGCAGAAACTAGGAATTTTCAAAGGCTTGCCTTGTTTTTCTTAGTATATGGTATATTTTAAGCAAGTTGATGCCAATCTGCCCTTTACATATTAAAGATAAACAATGTAGACACAGTCTCAGCTGCACTACATTAATCTTAATTGCAGGCAGGCAATGTAGAATCATAGTAGATTTAAAAACAAAACAAAGCACAGCCTCTGCCAGCCTGTATCAGGAAAGAAATTCTGATCTTTTGCCTAACTTACCTTTCCTCAACTGATGCATAAAGCCTGCTATCCTATATCATTTTCAAGAGATACTGAGATTTTGTTATGGTTTGCTATGAATGCATTAAAAAGATCAATTGATCTGATCAAAATTTCTGAATAGACCCAGCCATTTTCAAGGTGAAAATAGGGGCCGGGGAGATAGCTCAGTTGAATAAGTGCTTCCCTGGCAAGCACAAGGGCCTGAGTTCAATCCCAGGTTCCGAAAAAAAAGAAATTAAGGAATTAAGGTGAAAACAGGTAATTGCAAGGCTGATGGCACAACTTGTAGGGCGCTCTGTACTTTGCCACTAAATCTCACATTCACACAATTATCATTTGTTGTGTTATTTTAAATTCTAAACTTTGAGATAAGATTCTTTAATAAAATGAGATTGGAGAAATATATGAATTTGTGACTAATATATTGATCAGAAGCTTCTTAATAACAAAATACTCACTGGGATTGATAGAAAAATACCACTTAAATATTTAACTGATGGATTTCTAAGTACTGCAGACTATTTTTATGAGAGTTCATATTTTAAAATAAATGTTTATTTTCTAAACTAGTTTTTAAAATTTCAACTATTGCTATTAGGACTTAATAGATTTGTGTAACTGACATGATATTTTATTTCATCAGTTTAAGTATTAAATTTTGAAAGTGCTTGCCTGGCAAGCACAAGGGCCTAAGTTCAAGCCCTAGTTCAGCCAAAAAAAAAAAAAAATAATAATAATAATAATAAATAAATTTTGAAATGCATGATGGATTGTAAAATAATCGTTATACAAACAATTTGCTGTTCAACAACCCCAAGTCAGCCCTGACATTAGAAGTGGCCACAAGATTGAGTTCTAAACCATGGAAGATGTGGAGAAATGACAGGGACGCTTCTGGGCCTGTACCCTGGAAGCCCCCATGAATGATTATCTCTGTGGTGTTTTTCTTCTTCTGTCAGATTAATAGAAATAATATTTCTTTTGGGAACCATCTGCTGAAAATGGCACAATAACAAAATGGAAGAAACTAGGGCTCCCAAAATTATTGTTTGAAAGAATACTTCACAGCAGTCAGGAATACCCTATCCATGCGATCCAAGAATAAACGTTTTATTTCATTAAAGATATTTTAGCTATTATGGCAGTTCATTCCTATTATCAGCTTAACTGGATTAACAGATGCTAGAAGGGGAGCCAGGGCAGAAGGATCACAAGTTGGAGGGCAGCATGACCCAATTAGCAAGGCCCAGTATCAAAGTGAAGAAAAAGACAGTACATACCTCAGTGGTCAGGTGATTGCCTGCCATGTTTGGGGCCCTGGGCACAATCCCCAATACCATTCTCCCTAATAAAAGCAGAAACAGGAAGACCATCTAAAAAGGGGATGCCTACAAGGCCATTGACTCTTGAAGCTCGTAGCTGAATGAGTTATGAGAGGGGAGCCTAGTGAAGGAAGTGCATCCCAGGGTGGAGGCTTCAGAGGGTGTATGCTTGGGCGCTTCCTCACTCTGCTTCCTGGCTGCCAGCAAGGGGGCCCTTGTCCTTGCCCTTGCATCATGATGTTTTTCTGCTTTGTAATCAGTAGACTATGGACAGAAGGTTCTAAAATGGTGAGCTAAAATTAAATCTTGCCTTTTAAATTAGTATGCCAGATATTTTGTTCCACCAATCACATATACAGAAAGAGAGAGAGAGACACAGAGACAGAGAGACAAAGCCACAGAAGGACACAGGCAGAGACAGAGAGAGGAGTGGGCAGGAAGATGGTGGAAGAGGAAGAGAGAGAGAGAAGAGGGGAGAGGAAACAAAGACCACCAAAAATTATACACTTCATGAAGATAAAAAACTTGCATAAATATTTTAATACATTTACTGAGGCATCATGAGATTAATATAAATTACCGTTGGCCTCGACAATTACAAGAGGTTCTCAAAGTGGCAGCTTTTCACTTCCAGATAGTACTTTTCTTTTCCTGAAACCTGTATACATCTTTTGGTGAATTCTGTATATATAGTTACAAAACTATAGGAAGTTCTCAGCATATGAAGGACTATTCTGTGAGGCAATGTAGAGACAGGTCCTCCCCTCCACCATTATAGCTAAGAGTGAGCAGAAAATCCTTGTCACTTATTGGCGGGAAGAGCATAGGTCAATGACCCTGAGTCAGCCGATCAGATTTCCTGCCAGGTCCTCAGACACTTGTGGAAGTGAAGATGTTAAGTATCCTTGGCATTCCTTGGCTTACAGATGCATCCTCCGGTCTCCACCTCCACCCTCTTGTGGTCTCTCCTCTGTGTGTCTGAATTTCCCTGCCCTTATAAGGACACCAGCCACATTGCATTAATCTGGAACATGAACTCATCTTAATTGGGGTAGGTCTGAAAGAACTAATATTCAGATAAAGTTGCTTTCATTGGCTTCATCCAGGTGGACATGAATTTTAGAAGGATCTACCCAACCAGTACTGCCATGTGGTCCAGATGAAGGCAGGTCTGAGAGACAACCGAACATTGTTGCTTGGTGTGACTGGCAGTTAAGCTCGGAGGAAGGTGGTTCATCACTTCAACACGTGGAATACGTGTGCAACAGTTTTAAAGATGTCTTCTCCGCAGAAACTTTCACTGTGTTATTTATTTAGTCAAGATGAACTTCAGTCTCAAGCATTTGCTTTGTCTTTCTCCTATAACAAGGTCTCCCTTTCTGCTGGTGGCTGTACTTTATTCTCAGCCATGAAATATGCGAAGTCCATGTGCTAAATATATATCACATTAACACTTTCTGTCTTAAGACTTTCTCTCTGCAAATCCACGCTCACCTGGCGGGGCTCCAAATGTGAGCAAGGAACACCTGCAGGTCTCTAATTTTTCTGTGGTTTGCAGTTGAAATCAAACTATTGGGCTATTCTTATAAAGAAGCATGAAAAGCTCACAGGGGTAGGCTCAAAGCTGTGCTATTGAGTCACTTGGCCATTCCACAAACTTTTGGAGTAGTAACCAAGCCTCCGTGCTAGGTGTCAGGAGATTAAGAAGATAAATTTAAGATTACTCCTGTCCTCAAGAAGTCTTAGAAAAAGAAAACAAGCAACTTAGGACATACTATAAAATGCTTGGGAAAGAATTCACATCAAGGCCTTGTTCACAGTCCTGCTCCCCACGCATATTTCAACTTCTTTCACACATAGGAGTCTCTCAAGAAATAGTTATTAGGTTGGATAAAAAGCTTTATGTATTAGACAAAAGGAATTATTTCTGATCTTAATCACTCTGAGAGCTGAACTCCGGGCCCTGGCCTGTCTGGGTCTTTCATATTTATTTAATTCTTCAAGTTTTGATTCATTAGCATTGAAATTCAGCGTTTCAGCTTAAGATCTCCACACTCTGCCTTGCTTCTGCTGTGATTTTCCTCAAGATTAAGAGTGATGGTGTATAATTTCATAGCAGCAACTGTGACTCATGCGCCTCTGACAGACTCCTGCAAATGGAATGGCTTGAGAGTTGTGGGGCAGAGATATCTGTGACTGGTGATGGAACAGATGGTGTGGAGCCCTTCCTTCCTTTCTCATCTTTTCTTCCCTTCCTTTCTTCTTTTTTTCCTTCTCTCCCTCTTTCTTTTCCACCTCTTCTTCCCTTCTCCTTCCTCTTCTCCCTCTCCCCTTTCTCCTCCTCCCCTTCTCCTCTCTTCCTCTTCCCTCTCTCTCCCCTCCCTCTACCCTCTCTTTATTTCTCTCTCATACACTGTTCCACTGAGTTACCCCCCTCAAGCCCTGGAACAGAATCTTTCTCTGTCCTTCTGCCTACTACAACTGCTTCACATCTAGTTCTCACCTCATGAAACTCATAAGAAAACTCAAGTCATCACCCCAACTTCAAACTCAGTGTTCTGAGGAATCCTGTAGCGCAGATGGGATTGGAATTTGCAGAATGTTTTTTTCATTTTCTCACAGTCACTTGATGGTTATCTTTTAGCATCATCCTGAAGCATAAGAGCACACATTTGAAGCATCAGTTTACGAAAGTAGTTGAAAGTGCAGTTTTGAGGCTAACAAGAAGTAGCCACGTGTTTCTTTAGAGTTAACAGCGTATTTTCTAATCTATGTTTTGAATATGAGTCCCCCCTGGCTGCAATGAACACAAAAAAAGGCTCAAGGCGTAGACCTTAGTTGGATCATCTAGGACATTTACATAACAAAGGCTGGGCCTGAACAGCTACTGATTGAAATATTGCTCAACTAAAGCAAAGCTGAGAATTTTCAGGTTTCTTTGGTGTAGTTTCCTGAATAGCCCAGAGCTGGTCTCTTATTAGATTTGATCTGGCTTCCATATTGGTTCTTAGGACTTTATTTATTTATTTATCTATCTATTTGCCCTAAAACTTCTGTATCCTAGAAGTTCCCTCATCTTCAAACCAATCAGAATGCTTGGTCACCCTGCTTACAGTGAGCAAATGTACCACAGCGCTGTTCTTTTCGTTCTCGTGTGGTTTGCTCGTGTACAGCCGAGGCTATGTGCGAAGGCCAAACAAGCTGCATGGGAGGCTCTGTTGGCTCCACCATCCGCCATAGGTGCAGAACCAGAAGAAAAGGATTAACCACACAGGCACAGCCCCCAGACCTACAGCCTGGCTGTAGGTTTCTCAGGAAAGTCTTGGTTTACTCATCCACTTCTTTGGAAAAAGAAATGCTTTTAAGGTAAATTGTCACTTCTCTTTTACACTGTTGGTAACAGAAAGACAAAGCAATGAGCCTGAAATAGCCCTCAAAAAAAAAAAAAAAAAAAAAAAAAAAAAAAAAAAAAAAAAAAAAAAAAAAAAAAAAAAAAAAAAAAAAAAAAAAAAAAAAAAACCACAAGAGTTTATGCAACTATGAATGCTGCGTCCCTCAAAAAGAAATTATAGTTTTAACATCAGCACTGTGAGGATTTATTTTTATTTATTTTTGTGCCCAGAGAGGAATGACAATTTCATCCATATCCTCAGACACTTCTCAGTTTGTGGATTCTTTCTTATTTTACTCTCTTAATTGGATGAAAGTTGCAGCTGATGATTTATGGCTCTCCAGTTGTGCCAGGCATCATTTTAAATGTGCACAGCTGCTCCACAGTAGTTTAACTTGGCAGATAGTATTAAGCTATTGGATTGTGTCATTTATTTGTATATGCATACAATAGGCTCCTTGTGCAGGTTCTTCAAAAATTCTTGCAGGAATAGTTTAGAACCAGGCATTTAAGAAGTCTCAGAGAGTGATTTATGCTTTTGGAATATTTTCAGAGTTTCCAGAATGAAGCATGAGATAGCATTTTGTGCCCCTGATAAGATCCCAAGGCAACGGCAGAGACAGCCTAGAGTGGAACAAGGCTAAGAGAGCGACAGGCCCGGCACTCCTGCTTGGGAATGCCAGTTCCTCTGGTCCTGTAGCAGCCCAGCACATGTCCCTGCTGACAACAATCTCACTTTCATTATGACATGTCTCAGAGAAGCAGCTAAAAGCAGGGGGTGATCTAATAACACAAGTCTTCCCAGGCATAAATAACTCAAGAAGCCCTGTTGACAATAAAAATCTGGCATGCACAGTAGTTGACAATGCTATCTTCAAATTCAAAGGGCCCTGAGATTTGTCACTGTTGTCCTTTGTAGTCAGGGATGACATTGTTGACACAGCGGTTATCCTTGTATGCAAGTGTGGCTGAAAATGCCAGAAGGTGACAGGTGATAAGGACTTTCTGCTGAGAGTACTCAGAAAATCTTTTTTTGGTTTGTATCTGTTGGCCTTCCAGGCACACTTTGTCTTTCACAAAGTCATTGTGTCTCTGCAGCAGACCTTGCTACAGGGGCCTACGCTGTCAATGTTGCCTGAAAGCCTTTCCCCTGGACTCCAGTGAGGATTACACCTTTTACCCCATCTGCTTATTCCCTCCTGTGCCAGAGTCAGCCTCCTTCCTCTTCTCTAACTGGTGAGAGACACTTTGACATAGGCACCTGTGTTCCTCAACAGCTTTGTTTATTGGGGATTTTATTATACCACCTGCAGTTCTTAAGGTTTTTTTTTTTTTTCTGGCAGTATCTGAGGGACTGAAGTGACTCCTTCCCTCTTTCTCAGCTTTGCTTGTCTTAGAATAAGAAAAAGCAGAAGAATAATTTTGGCCTGGCATGTGTTCCCTATAGGCAGATAAGTCAAGTATTATGCAATTTGTTGCCTTAAAAAATGTTTCCACATCAGCATAACCCCACCCCCAATTTTCTAGGAGGTTGAAACATCCCGAAAGGTCATCTGTGAAGTTTGAAAATGGGATGCTCCCAAACCACTGTAAAGATCTCAGGTCATAGGTGTGAGGGGACATTAGAGAGGCCACAGTGCAACACTGGAGACCTCAGGCTCACAGCCAGAAGCATTTAGCAATTGATTACTTTGCCTCTTTGCAAATGAAAATCCATTTTACACCTATGTCCTGGACAGGGATTAGGAAGGGCTCATTGGTTGTGCCTTCCCTTACAATCTCCTACAAGAGGAACTGCAGTTTGTTGGTTAATCTACAAAACCTTTCTTAATTAGTTAACCTCTAAGCGAGTTGCCTTACCAGCTTTTCTTTAAGAAGGCTCTGAACTGAACTAAAGGTGGGTTCATTTCAAGAAAGTTGTCCTGAAGACTGTTGAGTGATTATCGGGTTAAGAACTGAGACCTGCCTAGGCCTCTAGGCATCTTCACAGGAGAAAAGTCTGGCCCAGAATACCTGTGAATAGCAAGAACACAATACATGCCCAAGAAAGGATGTTCTCTCAGGATGAAGAGGAGACCTGAAATTTGGAAGGGTGAGGAACTGAAAACATACTGGCCCATTTCATGATTTTGCCTTTCTTTGATATAGTTCCATCTGGCACGGTATTTGAAGTTATTTCTCCAAAGAATCACATTTAAGCTCTCCTTGGTTTTCTAAGGACCCAAGAAGTGAGGCACAGAATCCACAGATTTCCCAAGTCTCCAGTGTATGTATTATTAGTCTCTGATCTTCTAGTTATCTTTTCTTTTTCAAGGGAAAAGTATTAACAATAAGCAAACAAGTAAGAAGAGAGTTTTACTATTTCCATTTTATAGATGAGGAAACTCAAGTTCAGTTATTGGGCCAGGAGTACACAAGAGCTAAGGAGCAAAACTCAAACGGAAGCTGAGCCTCATCTGCCAGGGTGAGCAAATGCACAGGTCAGCTCAAGTCAGTGAGCTCTCAGACTTTTGTTTCTTTAGTTCTGTCTCAGAACTTTAGGATTTTCCTCCAAATTTCTGACTTAAGAACTTCACTATGAAAATAGCAAGCTTTTCTCATGAAGATTTAAAGACCAGTGAGTGAAGTATGAATTTCAACTGTATCCCTCATGGCCTGTAAATGTAAAATAGTATTACTACAATGGTTGGCAATTAAAATTCCTCTTTTGTCCTTTGGTTATTTTGAAGGCATTATGTAAAATTTGTTATTTTAAGGCAAATACCTAAGCCGCTTTAATGAATCTGGTTTGCTATATCAAAATGTATTTAACCTTGTGGGTTCAGAAAAATGTAATTACCCTGAGATAGCTCTCAAGGGAAGATTTTAATAAATATTCTTAAATAGACATTCAAAAGTTGCTGATTATAAGGAGTGATATGCCCATGAAACTACTATATGCCCAATAAGTTTATTCCACGTGGGTTCTTTCCCTTTCTATTCACGTTGTGTCGGGAATCACCATATATGTGACCCAGTGGGGACTCTTTTTATCTATAAAGCTCTTCCTCCTGAATTGTTTCATGAAACTTGTGAGAAATCCAGGGAGAGATGCCAAGCCTGAGTTATCTTTCCTTTCCAATCAGATGAAGAAATTGAAACAAAAAAGTGCAGGCTTTCCTGAGGTTACCAGGACTAAAATGCAGGGCTACAGTGCTTTTAACATTGTCCCATCTTATTCCTGTCTCCATAGTGCAAAAAAGTTTATCAATAATAACTCCTGTAAGAGTCTCAGGTGGTGAAACTGATGGATTATTAGCATCTCTTGCCATAGTCTGGGATTGGAATTTTGGGTTAAGTCAGGGTTGAATGTAAGACCGGAGTACAAGAGGAAGGATGCCAAGGATGGAAGCAAGGGGCAACCTTACATTTGGCACTGCCAATATGCCAAGGTTTGAATGTGGATGTCCCTCCAAAATTTACATGCTGGAAGCTCAGTGTGACAGTATTAATAGGTAAGGAGAAATTGGGGAAAGCTACTGAACTTTGAAGGGACAGGAGCATGCACACCTAGGAAGAGAATATGCTTCTCCTTGTGCTTGTAGGTGTAGAGATAGGAACAGGAGACTGCCAAGGAAGCACTTATTCCACTGAGCCACCTCCCCGGCCCTAGGAGACTGCATTTGAAAGCCTACTCATATGGTTTAGATCCAGAATGCCCCCTGATACTCTCATAGATTCAGAGGAGGAGCTTAGAAGGGTAATTGGATCATGACATGTTATATTTGCAACTGTATTCACTTGCTAATGAGGTCAGCAGCAGCATATTTTATAAAGAGGTGGGGCCTGGTCAGAGGCATGTCACAGGGGGCATGACCCGGAAGGACATACCTCCCTCTTGGTTCCTCCCTTCTCTTTACTTCCTCCCTACCATGATGTGAGCCGTTTTCTCCCAGGCCTTTCCATGAGTCTGTTTCTGCCTCAGAGCCAGCTAGCAACTGGAGACTGAAACCTCTAAAAACCATGGGCCAAAATAAACCTCTCCTCCTTTAATTTGTGGGTGTTGGATACTATGTTTCAGCAAAGTGACTGAAATACCTACAAAGAGTCAAAGTGGTTGGAGGAAAAGTTTATTTAAAAAGTTGTAGGAGATTGCAAAGGGCCTCCAGAAGGCCCAGAAAGCCTAAGAAGCTTGCATGTGATAATGAGGAGGGCTAGCTACAGTGCTCTGGACGCCGTGGTGGAGAATGGGCTAGGTTGGGGAAGAGGAGAGGCAAGGAAGCTGACCAAGAGCAGGTTACTGTAATGGTCTGGGGATGAATGTGGAACAGTTGAGTCTTTCCCATATAGCAGAAAAACAGACCTGTATTTACTCAAGTTTCATCTCTACTATAGAGCACAAAGGCAAATTTTCTAGGTAATTTGGTATGTTCAGGGATTGCTTTATAGCATCATTCACAGGTGTATCGCTACAAGTGGCACTGTCATAAACTTTTTGTCATTCCAAAGGGTGTCATCCAAGCACTCTGTCACGCATCTTGAGATCAGGCCTTTTCTCAAAGGTGTTAGGGTCAAATCCAAAGGATGTTAGAGCATCCTTCCTGGCCAGGGTGAGGGAGAGCTTTGATGAGTGCACAGGTTGACAGAAGTGTCGGCTGTTTTCCATGGGAGACCAGCCAGGGTAAATATCAGTTCTCAAAGTGAAGATGAGTAAGGAGGAGACATGGAGGAGGAGGAGGCTTGAGCAGGAGCCCTTGACAAATTAGTGGCTCTGATTGATTGAAGATCGAAATTCTGTGCCCCAGGTGGTCTCTAATTTTTCTTCTGTGTTAGTCTTGGGCTCTTTGACCTTTTTGTAAGAAATGTGGTTAAGTCTCACACCTGCTTTTCCACAAATGAATGAAATGACACCTTGAATATTTCCTAGGCTTGAATCATTCTCAGGGGTCTTCACAATTCTAGGTTCTCTAGGTTTCCATGATGAGGCCCCTCAAAAATCATGGAAGGTCTACTTTGGAGACCACCATGTAAGCAAAATCTTAAATATTTTTAACAGAGCCCAAAGCTCACAGGGTTGAAATTATATATACATATAATTTCAGTACATATGCATATCTATATGTATTAAAGGCACAATTATTCTAATAATTTATTATGCACATGCTCATAAGCACATTACACGTGTCACAGAACATATACTTGCAGCAGGCCTTCCAGAGATAAATAAATAACACTTACCTATTGAGAAGGTTGATGTTACTTTGCAGATTTGATGAACATATCAAGGTTTCAGCACAAAAAGAAGTCACAGGTGGAAATCTCTTTTAAGTGGCAGTCCCCTGACCACTGGCCACGTGGGGGTGTGTGCAAAACCACTGTACTTAGTGAAGAAGCAATCATTAGAGTGCTTCAAGAAAGCCCAAAGGGTTAACTGGTGATGGGAGTAAAACTTCAGGAAGAATTGAAATAAACAACAAGGACTCATATGGGCAAATCAATCTGTCATGAGTGAAAATCCACTGACAGGAAATTACCACATCGAATGCATTATGTTTGACTGCAAAACCCCCAGAATTTGTAGATCCATAGTAGGGATGTACTCATGCCAAGTTGTTGATATGAAACCATGTCACATGATAAAGAGTTGGAGAAGCAGGATGAATGTGAAAACAAGACTTGGAGGGTGGGGAAGCTGCCCTCAGATATTCTGAGGGTTATTGGAGGAAGAGGTTCCCAGGCAAAAGTCAGTGAGCAATGGTGGAGCTCAACAACAGGGTGCTATGAAGGCAATGGGAGTGTTGATAACAACAGTGGTAACAACGAGAGATTTTTATCATTTCAGAAGACTCAGGGAGTGAGACAATCTGTGTCTTTCTTTGCTGTCATATGAAGAAGAAAAAAATAAAATAAGTTTTCATTTGTTTTGAGTTTGAAAGCATAGTTGGTGGAGGAGGGTGCTTTCAAGTGAGCAGTCTACCCTTCCTTGTGTGGGCTTCTGAGGCTCAGACATGATGGCTGTGAGTTCACCTTGAAGCCTGAATGAAAAATTCTTTCATTATTGTGCTTTTAACTCAGGTTTTATGTATATAATGTTGTCATCTGTAGCATTTTAGGCAAATCTACCCTCTCAAAACAAGTGATCACGACCTGCCAACTAGCTAAAGGGTATGTGAAAGCTGCATTTACACTACCCAAAGAGCCAGGTCCACAGAACCTGCTCATGCAGTACCTGTGTCCTGTTTGGGTCTTTTTCCACCCTCTCCACCCTATCACCAGCATTCTCTCCCTTAAAAAGTCAGTGTTTCCTGGGTCTCTGAGTGAGAGAGTTCTGTTGGTATAAGGTCTATGCCTCTAAATCCTTGGTAAATTGTGGATGGCATTGGATTCTATAGGTACCTGGCAGACACATAGTTGCTGTCAGAGACAGGCTTTTGCTGGATGTGAAGAGAGTAGCCTCTGAGTTCCCACAACAGGGTTGGGAATTTCAAACTCTCTAATTGTTCACAGGGTGCCCAGCACAGCAAATGACCTGAACTCAGGGACCTAGTAGGATGGTTAGGGGACTACGGTGAGTGAAGGTAAGTCCAGTCCTGCTGTTATGTATGTGTGAATTGATATTGGGAGGTGGGGTTGAAAACATCAAACATAATCCAGAAGGTATGGTAGTACATGGCTATAATCCCAATTATTTCAGAGGTGCAGCAGGAGGATTGCAAGTTCAAGGCCAGTCTAGTAAGCTTAGCAAGACTTTGTCTTCCAATAAATAATTAAAAGGACTGGGGATGCAGCTCAGTGCTAGAGCATCCCCAGGTTCAATACCCAGTAGCATTAAAATAAATAAACTAGACTGTGAGACAAAAATCAGATGAATAATGATTAGTTGTTTAGCCTTGTACTTACTCTTAAAAATATAATGCAATTCACACATGCCATTTTAAATGTTCTAGTACCCACATTAAAAATAGCAAAAAAGAAGAAATTTAAGTTAACTTCAATATTATATTTTTAACCCAACATATCTAAAACTATATAACTTCAACATATAATCTGCACCAAGCTATGCATGCTATATTTTACATTTTCTTACATTAGGTCTTCAAAACCTGGGGTACGTTTTGCAGGTACAGCATCTCCACTCTGATGAGCCGTAGTTCCTGTACTCAGCCCCCCACGGCTGTGGCAATCTTGTCAGACCAGGATGCTTCAGCTGAAGACCCAGCCTGCATTGCTGAGGCTTGCTAGCTCCTCAACAAGGGTGCTGCTGTTGGCTTCCTGACCTGTCTTCCTGGAGTCTGTGTTCTCTTCGTAATCTTTCTTCCATCTCACGCTGTTTCAGCGGCTGGAATATGGCATCCATGGCCTTCATGGACAGTGTGTCTACTCTTTAGCAGTTTGTACTCTCCTGTCTGCCAGAGGCAACACATCCATAAATAAATGAGAAAAGTGAAATAATTGTTGCCAGTAAGAAGTGATACAAAAACTAAATGGGAATACAGTAAACATTTACTCTCTGAATTCTTATCAAAACTGAATTTTCAAGCCTGGGAGATAGCTCAGTGGCTTAAGCTCCAGCTTTGCAAACTCAACATCCTGAGCTGGATCTCCAGCACCAAAAGCAAACAAAAAACAAAAACAAAAACAAAACCCAAAACTGAATTTTCCTTTGTCTTGAGAGGTGGTATAGTCTGCCATGAGTATATGGATCCTGAGGTGAAGGGATGGGGTTCGGGGGTTTTCCTAGCCTCCAGAAAACCAAGGCAGGAGGATTTCAAGTTCAAGATCGGTTTGGATAACTTAGGAATCCCCTGTTTTAAAATACCAAAACATGCATACACATGCATACAAACACCACACACACACACACACACACACACACACACACACACACACAATTAAAAAAATTGTTAAAAAGGCTGGTGATGTAGTTCCATGAAAAGGCTCTGGGTTCAACCTGCCATACTGAAAAAAAGAAGAAAGTCAGACAACTAATAGTTCATGGTCATGTGAATTGATCCTCCTTTTTCAGTGTAAGAGTGGTAGTGTTGAGCCAGTGAGATAGCTCAGCGGTCCAAAGCACCTGCCTAGGCAGGTTTAGGCAAGCACACAGGGACCACAGTTCAATCCCTGGCACCACACGCTGTGCCAGCCCCATCCCTAAGGTGGGCTCCACCAGCCACAAAAAAGAAAAGAGTAGGACTGTTAAAAACTGGAGCTTTCAAATGACTTGTAAGACTATAAAACCTTTCTTCCACTTAGACTTTATATAAACACATGGAATACAGTAGAACATGAAAATGTTGAAATTACATGTACAGTGAAGTGAAAATAATTTTGATCTCAACACTAGATATTTTATCAAAAACACTTGAAGATGTCCAATTCACTGTTTTACATTGCTTGCTCATCAGAAGTAAAGAATTTTAATGAACAAGGTCAGGCTATGGCTGTGTATAAACTAGGGCTAGACGGTGGGGGTTTTGAGAAGATCAGTTGATGGATTAAGTTGGAAACACTACTAATTATACATTCTTAGTGAACAAAATAACTATCAGCTTAATGAAAGCATGGTTATGAGAAAATGCAAGCAGAACACTATCTTTCTTCCTCCAAAGTATGGTTTTCAAAATGGTAAAAACATGTACATAAGCATACAATACTTAGGATGTTTTTTTCTGTCATTACATGTTTGTTGACATTCGTCTTAGGGAGTAGGTGAATGGACTTAGCTTATCCTAACTCTTTTTATGCTCCTGTCCCTCTCCTCCCAACTCCAGATCCCCTTTGCATTTGCAAAGGATCTCTCTCCCTGTTTCCTTTTTCCTTCTTTTTTAAAAAATTATTTATGCTTTGGGTTTCTCATGTAAGAGAAGTTATGTGATAGGGAAACTGTTGTGTCTGATTTTGCTTAACAGTATGGTCTCATGGTGGATGATCTTTTATTTAAAAAAAAAGTGTTGGTGAGGATGTAGCAAGATTAGAAACCTAATGAATTGCTGGAAGGAATGTAAAATGATACAGCAGCTGTGGAAAACATTTTGGCAGATTTTCAAAATTTAAGCAGACTCACCGCATCATCTAGCAGCTTTTTCCTTAGGTAAGTGGACAAAAGAACTGAAAGTGAAGTCTGAGAGAGACACTGATACTCACTGCAGCATCATGTGTACTAGCCAGGAGAGAAACCCTCTAAATACGTATTGACAGATGTATGGGTAAACAAAAACTGCTATATAACTTGTACATAAAATGAAATATTTAGCTTTGTGCAAAAAAGTTATATGACAGTGCTTCGGTGAATCTTGGAACCTGTTATGGTAGGTTAAGATCCGTAACAGAAAGAAAAATAGTGTGCAATTTATATGAAAGGCCTAGAAGAATCAAATTCCTACAGACAAAAATTGAATGATAGTTGCCATGGGCTGGGAAATGAATCATTTAGTGGATATATAGCTTCAGTTTGACAAAACTGGAAATAGATAATTATGAAGGTTGTAAAATAATGTGAATGTGTCTAATGCCTCTAACCTCCACAGTCAAAAATGATCAAAATGCAAAAGTTAAATGTTAAATATAACAGACACATAATACCCCAGAACTTGTGTGTGCATGTGTACATGCAGGTACATATGTGTGTGAGCACAGAGTCCTGATCTTATCTTTGGTGCATTGGCAAGTAGTTTGTCCTCCCAGGTGTGAAAGGAGTCGGATTTTCATTTCCTACAAGCCTTCTTTTCAACAGAGAGGAAAATTACCAGCAATAGAGGAGACCTGGCAGTAGCTTAGATCCAAGCCCACTTCCCTCTGGTTTAAAGAACATTTATGGTTGAAATGGTCAATCTGTAGTTTAAAAACGAACGAGAGGGGAAAGACAGGTTTAAAAAGAAGCAAATATTGTGAAACTTCAAAGCACTTATGCTTGTGGTTAAAAGGAACAAGTTTCTTTTCTTCTCTTTCTTTTTTTAATTTGGTACATAAACTTGTCATAAGCAAAGCACTGGAAGGGAAAATTATCAAGCAGCAGTGCTGGGTTTAGGGCCATTTGTCAAATTAATCATGATGTATTTTCTTGCCTTGAATGCGTCAGCTGGAATATGTTACATTCCTTTACAGAAAGAGAATCCAAGTGAACAATTCCCAACAAACAATTGTTCACTCTGTAAGAGTGAAAGCCTCCAAGATGTTCATTTCTGTCCACTTGATTTTTCCATGGTCTTCCAGCTGGGGAGATGCAGTCAAATCAAAGAAGAAGGATTGGACCTTTACGCAGAGTTCTGAAACCAACACAGTATTGGCTTCAACCAAAATTCTAATCAGAAAGCAATGCTGGGTTTGGTACAAGAGAATCACTTTGGGGGAGCAAAAAAAAAAGCTAGGCCTCATAAATATTTGACACAAACTTGAAGAAAGAATCCAATGCTTAATTCATTCTCTTTTCCTAGTACCACATCTTAAAAAAATGATTACAGCTTTCAGTTGTGTATTAGATAGAGTAATGCATTTAATACCTAAATGCTGGATAAGTTTAGTGAATGTTGAAATTGGATATCAACTTGAACATTACATCATTCTTAAAATGTCAGATTTTATAATTCTGAAATGTTATGCTCACTTACTTTGCTGTAAATATAACATGCCAATGTTCTATTTGACTTAATATATAATGTAGCCACCTTACCTATGTTTGTTCACAGGAAAAAGTGAATGTGGCCCTTAACCTATTTTTTTAGTTTCTAAATGTTATCAGCTATTCATTGTTTTCTCTTTCTTCCAAATTTGGTCCTAACATTAATGAGATGGGAACAAATGACTAAAGTTGAAAAGAAGCAAACCAGTTTCTTTCTTTCTTTCTTTCTTTCTTTCTTTCTTTCTTTCTTTCTTTCTTTCTTTCTTTCTTTCTTTCTTTCTTCCTTTCTTCCTTCCTTCCTTCCTTCCTTCCTTCCTTCCTTCCTTCCTTCCTTCCTTCCTTTTTGTGGCTCCAGTGATTAAATTCAGGGCTTTCTCATGGAACTGCATGCCTATCTTTTTATTTTTATAAAGGGTTTTGGTAAGTCATTAGTCAAACAAGCTGGGCTTAAATTTGCAATCCTCCTGCCTCAGCCTCTCAGATTTCTGGGATCACAGACAAATGCCACCATGCCCTACTAGGAATTTTCCTGATTGTTTGGATGAACAAAGATTTCATACACAACATACAACCACCTCGGGAATAAATTTCACAAAATGTATTTTTGTTAAATTGTCATGTTAATTTTCTCTATTCTTTCCTTCTTTGAATATGAGTAAGCAATCTATTGAAAAACAGAATTTTATTATTTCAGAAAAGAATCACATCACCTAAATATTAGCATTGGCTTAGAATCTAGATATCATCTACATTCTTCAAATAGAATTTGTAGAATTTTCAGGAACAAGGCAGGATGTCTACTCTTGCCTTTCTTCTTCACTGTATTTCTTGAAATTTTAGTTACATTAATTAGGCAAGAGAAAAAATTAAAGGGATACAAATAGGAGAGGATGAAGTCTAATTGTCTTTGTAGGTATGATTTTCTGTATTAAGACACTAAAGATTCTACCAAAAGACTTTTTGAGCTAGTAAAGGAATTCAACAGTACAACAGGATATAAGACCAATGTCTAAAAAAAATCAATAGTATATTCAACACCAATAATGGAATAGTTCAGAAAAAACATAAGATCCATTAAAATAAAATACCTAGGGATTAATCTAAGCTAGGAGGTGAAAGCCCTGTACATTGAAAATTTCAAAACACTGAAGAAAGAAACTGAAGAAAACAGCAGAAGATGGAAAGACTTCCCATGTTCATGGGTTGGGAAAACTAACATGGTCCAAAAACCAAAACTGGGATGAGGAGAAAGATGGAAGAAGGAGGGAAGGGAATAAAGACAAATATATGTATGTATGCAGGATGGCTTGGATAATTGTACTGATGATTTCTGCTGTTCTACAGAAGGGAGCAGATGATGCTTCAATATTTTTCTATTTAAAAAAATTTTTTTTGCTCTTTTAAATTTTTTATAACATTTTACCCAATTTTGAATGCTTGTATCTAATAATCTGAACAACTAATTTGAAGAAAACATCATGCAAAACAGCAACTGTTGTTGAATTTCTATTGTTTTGTTTGGTGAAGTTCTGTATTCTTTCTTCTTTCTTTCTCTCTCTCTCTCTCTCTCTCTGTCTCTCTCTCTCCCTTCCTTCCTTCCTTTTTTCTTTACTATTTTGTCTACTTTCTAGATTAAAAAAAAGACCGTATTACCCAAGGTGATCTACAGATTCAATGCACTTTCCACTAGAATACCAATGACATCCTTCACAGAACTAGAGAGAAATCCTAAAATTCATACAAAAACAGAGAAGACCAAGAATAGCTAAAGCAATCCTAAGCAAAAAGAGCAAGACTGAAAGCATCAATATAGCTGATTTCAAATTACACTACCAAGCCCTAATAAGGAAAGAACTTGGCAATGGCACAAAAACAAGCACTTGCACCAACAGAACAGAATAGGGGACACAGAAGCAAACCCACACAGCTACCCTGTCTGACTCTAGACAAAGGAGCCAAAAATGTATGTTGGAGAAAAGCAATCTCTTTCACAAATTATGATTATTTGCTTGTGGGAAACTGAAACTAGATCCTGCTCTCTCTCACTTGGCCTGAGGCCAGCACAAAATGGCCAAGATATAAGTGCTGAAAACAGAGATGCCAATAGGATAGGAAAAATAATAGAAAATGTCAACACGTGAGACTGCATTAAATTGAAACATTTCTGTACAGCAAGAGAAACAGCTAACAGAGCGAAGAGGTAGCCTATAGTGTGCGAGAACATCTTTGCCAGCTACTTATCTGACAAATAATAAATATCTAGAATATAGAAAAACATTAAAAAATTAAACAGCTAAATCCGTAAATGGGCAAATACATTTATTGCGTAGACACTTCTCAAAATATCTTCAAATGGCTGATAAGCATATGCAAAAATGTTCGTCTTTAGCTATCAGGGAAATTAAAATCAAAACCATGTTGAAATTCTATCTCACCAAGTCACACAGCCATCATCAACAATGTAAAAGATAATAAATTCCGGTATGGATGCAGGGGGAAAGGGTACTCACCCTTTGGAAATGCAAAGAGTATGGAAATCAGTATAGAGATTCTTCTTACCAGAATACTAAAAATAGAATTACCATTTGAT
Source organism: Ctenomys sociabilis (assembly GCA_004027165.1). NCBI lineage: Eukaryota > Metazoa > Chordata > Mammalia > Rodentia > Ctenomyidae > Ctenomys > Ctenomys sociabilis. The sequence continues at coordinate 38,695 of PVKA01006930.1, forward strand.
CTAGCTACAACACTCCTTGGTGTATACTGAAAGCAGTTAATGTCAGCATACCATAGAGATACCACAAGCCACAAAGGTAAGATATAGAATCAATAAGTAGTCATCAACTGATGAATGATATACAAAAGCCAGACTCACAGGAGTGCTGCTTGCTCTCTCTAATAGGTGGAATCTAAGAAAGATGCAGAAAAAGTAGAAGGAAAACTATTATTAAAGAGGAAGAGAGTACAAGGAAGGGGCATAGGCTGTGAAAGAAGATATGGGGGAATGGATATAATGAATAATGCTAAATATATATAATAAAATGCTACCAAGGTCCAGCCAAATAGCTCAGCAGATTAACGCCCCTGCTGAGGCAGATGTAGTGGCCTGGGTTTGATCCCTGCTGTGCCATGCCAGCCCCACCCATGGGGCACACTGAGAAGGTGATTCAGACTGGGCATGGAAGTGTGAGCCTGTGTTCCCAGCTCTTGGGAGGCTGAATACAGGTAGATCACTATGAGTCTGATCTACATAGTGAGATCCTGTAGACCTTGTAGACCCTTGCTACCGAACATGGGAAACAGGGAAGGGTAGGGCCAGGGTGGTGGTAGGGCGAAACTGATCAAGATATGTTATGTGCATGCACAATCTGTCCAAATAAAACCCACTAAACTGTATAACCAAGTTAAAAAAGAGGGAGAAGGGGGCTGGAGAGATAGCTCAGTAGAATAAGTGCTTGCCTGGCAAGCACAGTTCAATCCCCAGTACATGCAAAGAAAAAAAAAAGAGGGGGAAGAATTAACAGAATTTAATCAACCTAAGCAACTACTTGATACACTAGATTAAAGCCAAATGAATTCATCTGGGAGATGAATAATCATAGGAACACAACATTGACCTGGCATGTTAGCTGTTGCCCTTTGTGTTCCTAGGCATGCTGAGTACAGAACTGAACTGAACTTGTAGACAAAAATCACGAGTCATGCAAGACCAGATTTTTGTCTTGGATTATTTTTGAAAGAACTTTGCCAAACAATTTAGAAAAGATGATAACTTGGACATTTGCCTATGACCCTCATAACCCCTCTCAGATAGGGTACTAAATATGAGCCCTGGAACACTCATGGTAAATGGTCCTCTGAGGCTTAGTATCTGACTGAATCTGCTTCCACCCCCTTTCACCTGAATTTTGAAAGCTCCATGTGCTCTGATGTTTCAATTATGTTGAATCACATGAAGCTGGGCAAGATAGCCAGCTTTGAGACTCAGTGGAGAACATTCTGGAATAGTCTCAAGAAGAATATACTTTTTTAATTATAAGAGCATGGGGTGAAATAAGGAGAGTTTCCACAAGTAGTTTAACCAAAATGGAAATAAGATTAGGGAAAATACACTTATTGGAAAATATTAGCAGAATGATGTCTAGAGACTAAGTAAACAGTGGTTCCCTGAATATTTGGCCTCATTTATTCTACAAAATATAGCAGTCTATCCATGGGCTGGTGAAAGCCTTTCCAAATGTTCACTAGGTACCAAGTCCATAGCAGGCTACTTGACACCACCAATCTCTAGGAATGAAGAAAGACCTCCTTGGCCCTGCTAGAGGTTTCATGCTCAGAGAGGGCCCAATCTGCATGTTTCATCCTAATCTCTCTAGTACATTGTCTTACAAGGAGGAGACTGTAATTAATAACGTCTTCTAAGAATTTCATTGCATTATTTGTTGTGTGATTGATGGCATTAGAATAATTACCTTGCAGACAGGGAGATAGTTGAGTGGTTTAAGGGCTGCTGGGCAAGTACAAGGTCCTGAATCCAATTCCCAGTACCAAAAGAAAAAAAGGAGTAATAGAATAATCACCTTGCACAATAGAGTTGTGCACACTAATGACACGAGTGGCTTGTAGTAATTCTTCCTCCTTTTGAAATCCACTGATAAAAGCAAGTTTTTTGCCTTGAGAGACCCAGTGGCGTTGTGGTGTGAGTGCCTATTCCAGCAATGACCATTAATTGTGATCCTGAGGCTTAGCCTCCTCTGGATTTGCTGCACCTGCTCCGCTCAGCCACAAGAGCTGCTTCGCTCAGCCTCCTGCCTGTGCAATGCAAGAGCTCTCAGAAGCACCCAAGCAGAGGCCCAAAGGTGGTCCCAGAGCAGCGATCCGTGTTGTTCAGAGTAAACTTTGCCACTGTGTATAAACACAACTGCCCGAGATATTTTCATTTTGTTTAGTTTGGAAGTTGCTCAAGGGAGAGTTCGGAATAGAGAAACTGGATACTATCTCACATATTGGTGATGAGCCATGAAAAATAAATTAAGTCCTTTAATAGTGAGTAATAAAAAGCTCAGGAACTGTCCAGAGGGAAAAAAAGGAATAGTAAAGTTTTCTAACACATTTTTCTGTAACTAATTAAATATTTGAAGAATTCAGTTAATTCAGACTCATAATTTTGTTATAAAAATAAACTGCAATATAAACTAAATGCAGAGTACTTTTTTGTTATGAATTTTTTAAAAGAAAATAGAGACTTCATCAATTTATCTTTCAGCAACCTTCCAAAAGTCTTGAAATAATATATGCTGCTTACAAATTATTGGGAATCCATTAAACGGGCGAGATACCAGATTTGATATATTCAGGATTTTGCTTTGGTAGGAAGCAAATTCCTTAAACTCCTTCTTGGTATTAAGACTTTGGGGAGTTCGGTAAATTGAGGTCATGAGCACTAGTTTTCTTTTTATTTTAGGGAAGGGTCTACAGGGTGTTCAGGGTATCACTTCTACATGCGACTCCTAGAGATTCTCCTTTTTACAGCCTCCCAAGAGCTGGGATTACAAGGGTGCACCACCAAGTCCAGTCTCAAGTGCAGTCTCAGCATGCCCCAGGGCAGGGCTGGAACAGCAGGCCTAGGAACTGAAAGCCAAGGTGTGCCTCCTTGCGGAGGTTTAATCTGTTGAACTATTTGGCAGGCCTTTGTGTGTGTGTGTGTGTGTGTGGTACTGGGTTCTGAACTCAGGACCTTGCACTTGGAAGGCAAGTGCTTATTCTATTAAGTTGCCTCCCTGGCCCTAGTTTTCTTCTATGTGGAGGGAAACTGTTATCTGAAGAATTTTATTGCCTTAGCTCTTTCCTCAGCAAAACAACCTTCAGGAACTTCGAAGAAACCACCTTCCTACTTACAGATTCTCTATCAAGGAGGATTTAGGTAAATTAGAGGAAGGATTACTCTCTAGTTCCTTCAGGGCTTGTGACTCCATCAAGGAAGAGCTGGTATTGTTGTCTGGACGAGAGCACCAAGCAGCTCCTCCATCAGAGGTACCGACCACCATTAACTTCTGCTTCGTAGGTGCCCAGATGTGGAGTGTGGGTGCAGATACTGTTCTCTCCAGTGAGAGAAGAACCATTTGGGCTGGAGACACCCCAGGAACTTTCCATAGAGTCTCCAGCCCAGGTAGATAACCCAGATGGAAACAGCCATGACAGGGCACAGCCCCTGGTAGTGATCTGCCTGCTTCCTGTCTCTTGCTTTTGCCCTCTCTGAATTTTCAGGTTTACTTACTTGCTTTCAGGTGTCACAGGTAAGCATCATAATGTATGTTTACTAATAGCATAAGATTTTAAAAGAACAGAAGGTAACAAGATATTTATTTATTTATTTATTTTTGGCAGAGCCAGGGATTGAACTCACATCCTTGCACTTGCCAGGGAAGTGCTTATTCCACTGAGCCATCTCCCTGGCCCTCAGAAGGTAACAAGACTTTTAAATGGTACAGAAACTTACACAGGGCTCCTATTATATGCAACTCACCAAGAAGGTCAGACAGAAGACAGAAAATTAAGGCGACATTATCTCTCCCTCTTGCAGCTTAGGGTCTAAATACCTACGATCAGCACACAGGTAACTTGGCATTTCAGTGACACAGATTTACCGAATTTACTTTCTTTGCTGAGCTTGTGATCATAATGACTGAAAAAACAAATTATCTTCCCATCGAAGCAAATTAAATAATGAAGAGCCAAATTAGATTTACTATTTTCTGTTTTAAATGTACTCCATAAAGACATTTGTTTACTAAACTTAGTTTTTGTTTTATACAACATTTAAAAAGCCAAATTACCTTTCTCTTTATTTCTTTTTAATATAGTTATAGTTCAATGAAATTATCTGAGTTAAGGACCTTGATTTGTTATTTTTTAACCTTGTAGGAATTTTTAGAAGCACAATCATCTTATTTACAATGAAATATAATTTTATCTAATAGCTTTTAGAAATCAGACATATCCACAGCTCAGTATCTAAAGGTGGCTCAAATTAATGTCTCATGAAATAGATTCTAGAAGACATCATAAAAAATATTTTGTGAAGAAAAGATTTTAAATATATTTCCCCCAGTAATCAAAGTGTGTGAGTTAAGATGAAATTAAAAAGTTTCATTAATTTTTAATCTCTAAAACTTAAATACATAGAAACAAATGCAAAATGAAAATTTTTTTTTATTAAAAGAAACATGAGGGCTGGCAAGATAGCTCAGCGGTCTAAAGCGCCTCTCAGGGACCGCGGTTCGAGCTCCAGCACCACATGCCATGCCAGCCCCTCTCCCCAGGGCAGGCTGAGATGACCTTCCCCCCGCGAAGAAAGAATCCGTGATGTGTAGTGAGACTGTAATAAATAAATAAATTAAAAAAAAAAAGAAACATGATCTGTTCCTGGAATAAAAATATATGAACTATGCACACAAAAAAATTTTAATCTACTATTCTTAGACACTTAGGTCACCTACCAACCTCCCCACCCCCTCCAGTACCATCTTTGAATAAGCATTTAATTCAATAAAAAATAGAAATTTTAAAATAGCCATTTCAGAATAATAAAATGGGGAAACCAGTTTTCAGATGAAATATCCCACCTGGCACAACCCAGTGAGCACTCCGGTGGCCCCGAACACACCCAGGCCACGAGGGGACTAAGTGCTGAAGGGTGATCGGGGAGAAATGAGTTCCACAAGCAGGAAGCATGCTAGCCTCTCTCTGGTTTCCTTCCGTTGCTTGCCTTGTTTCTCCCTTACCTGATGCACAAACCTGGAGGCTGATACTCAGTGTCTATCCTGGGAGAGCCTTTGTTTTAAAAAGAAAAACAAAGTTCAACACATAACACAGGCAATGGGGTAAAAGCTAATCGCAGGCCCTGTGTATTTTTTGTGTATTTTACTTTTCCTAAGTTATTTCCTTCAATCAGCAGTATCACCAGTACCTTCACTTTAGAAAGATTCCTTTTGCAAGTGTGTGAAGCTTGGTAACGCCTCATAGATAAGCTGGACCAAATTAGATTTCCTTTTGCCAGGTGTGTTAGTTAGGGTTCTCTGGAGAAAAAGAATCAGTAGAGAAAGGCATTTATTATTGGGATTGGTCCCTGCGCTAATGGAGGCTGAGGAGTCCCAAGATCCTCAGTCAGCAGAGCAGATGTTGTAGTCTGAGCTTCAAAACCCGAGAACAGGAGAGCTGACCGTCCTCTCTGATTCAGCTCATGAAGCAGCCAGCTCAATGGAAAGAGCAGATGTTTTCATCAGAGTGGGAGAGACGTGCTATCCCAGCTCCAAGCAAACGAACAGGAGGAACTGCCTCTTACTGAGCATGGGTCAGGGTTTTTGCTCTGGCCAGGCCTTTAGCTGACTGGCCGAGGGCCCCTACAGTCTCTGCTTATTTTACCAGCTCAGCATCAACTGCTCCAGAAAGATGCTCACAGCCACACTCAGAAAGGTCTGGGGTCCCCAAGGTCAGCCAAGATGACATATTTAAATTAACTATTGTACCATTTGAGAGTCAGTTATATAATTAAATGACTGCTGATAAACAGGCATGCAAAGAATTACATTTCTACTATAAATCCAAGTACTGTGGCTGTGGAACATTTGAGGGAAGGTGCTATGGTTTGAATATGTCCCCTAAAACTTCATGTGTTGGAAGCTCAGTTCTCCAATGTAGATGTTGGTAGGATTGGGAGATGGATCTTTGAGAACTAGTAGTGATACTTAGAATTAGTTGGGGTCACCTGGATGGAGTCTCATGATGGGATTAGTGGTTTTATAAGAAGAGGAATAGAGGCCTGAGCTGGCCCATTTCCTTGTCCTCTCCCCATGTGGCACCTTCTGCCAGGTTATGATATTGTACTGACCTTTTTGGCTGTCCATACTCATCCAGCACAGACATGTGAAAGAGCATAACTACCACTCTTTTAACCAACCAGAGGGTATCTTTTGATTTAGCCATTGTTTTTCTCTTAAGAAAATAAAAATATTTTAAAACCAGGCGTGATGGTGTACACCTATAACCCTAGCACTGGGGAAGCTAAGGCAAAAGGAACACTATGAGTTCAAAGCCAGCTTGAACTAGATAGTGACACTCTGTTGTGGAAAACAAAGACATCAATGTGAGCACCATGCAATTAGTCACCAGTCCTCAGGAATGGATGTAAAGCCAGAGGTTTACGGACGAGGAGGCGGATTCACAGGGATCATATCCCTTGGCTAGAAAGTAGCTGGGTCCCTCTAAGCCCTCAGCCACTGGGGGAAGTACATGATTTGAACAGTAGTCATATAAAAAGTAAAAACATACATAAAATGTAAATGAAATGGAAAAAAGAATAAGAAATGTGCACTTTTGGAGACTTTTTTTTTTTTTTTTTTTTTGGCAGGACCGGGGATTGAACTCAGGTCCTTGTGCTTGCCAGAGAAGCGCTTATTCCACTGAGCCATTTCCCCAGCCCTTTGGAGACTTGGTACCTCCAAATTGTATGTGAATTCTTGTGATTGTGAAATGATTGCTGGAGTCAGCCAGATAGCTCAGTGGACTAAAGCATCTGCTTAGGCAGATGCAGGAACCAGGGTTCAATGCCCAGCATACAGATCCAGCCACACTCCCATGGCACACTGAGAGGGTGGTGGTGCGTGCCTGTAATCCCAGCACTTGGGAGGCTGAAAACGAGGGTCACTAGAAGTCCGATTTGTGTAGTGAGACCCTATAGATCCTGTACTAAATACATTTTAAAGAATGGCTACTATCTATAATCACACTGTTTTTTTATTTTCTTTTTGTATTTTAGGGAAGGGTCTACAGGGTGTTCAGGATCTCATTACTAGATCGGACTAGTAGTGACCCGCCTGTTTACAGCCTCCCAAGAGCTGGGATTACAGGCATGCACCACTACATCCAGTATCAGTTGTACTCTCAGCGTGCCCCAGGGTTGGGGCTAGTATGGCAGACCTGGGGATCAAACCCCTGGCCCTGGTGCCTGCTTGCAGGTGCTTTAATCCACTGAGCTATTGGACTGGCCCTTAATTACACTGTTTTAGTATGTATGCTGTCAGAGTGAGCATAGTTACACTGTTATGAAAAGATGACCCTTACCCTTACTAAACCTCCATGTTTCCCAATGGATTTACCTAGAGTCATGAAAAGTCAAGAGATATTCAGTCAGTGAAGACAAGTCACTAGCACAGTATTATATTCCAGGCAGGATTATATTCATCACTGCATTTATTTCATTAATATATTTCACATGCTTTCATTGAAGGATGAATTGTGAGAGAACATAAATTTGTTGAAAAAGAAATTTGTCACTTGGTCAATTTATTTAAAATTCAAGAAAATCTGCAGTGAGAGAAAGCAGGAAGTTTCCTACTGTTTGGAGATAGAAGGTAGGAGGGACTAAAAAGGAGTTCTTTAGGGTCAGAAAGTGTAGTAGCAAAAAATGTCTGCTATTTTTTTAAAGACAGTCTCACCATACAGTTCAGGAGGCTGGCCTTGAACTCACTGTGTAGCACAGGTTGGCCTCAACTCTCAGTGATCTTCCTGCAACAGCTTTCCAAGTGCTGGAATTATAGGCACACACCACCACACTTAGCAGTGATATCTTTTTTGCGGGGTGGGGGGACCGGGGATTGAACTCAGGCCCTTGCGCTTGCCAAGGAAGCGCTTATTCTACTGAGCCATTTCCCCTGCCACTAGCAGTGGTATTTTGACTGTGGTGATAATTTCATGCTTGTGTACATGTGTTTCATAAAATTCTCCAGCAGGGCATGGTGGTACATGCCTATAATCCCAGCACTCAGTAGACTGAGGCAGGAGGATTGGTGCAAGTTTGAAGCCAGCCTGGGATACAAAGTGAGTTCAGTCCAATCTGAACTACATAATGAAATCCTGTCCCAAAAAGACAAAATGAATAAATAAATAAATAGGCCTCAAAAAATAAAAATAAAAATTACAAATTATTAATGAAAAATAAATAGACCTAATCAAATTGTACCTGAAACAAAAACACATGGTTCTTCAAGAGAAGAAAATAAGAAAAATCCTTGTGTGGTGACCCTTCCCTTCCCTTTTCTCCCCCCCCCTTTCCCTATCCCTCTCGTCTCTCCTCTCTTTCTTCCCTTCATCCCATTCCCCCACTAATCTCTAGATTCTATTCAGCTAAGCCATTCCCTGTATAGTGATTAAAAAATGAGGTATGGGGCCAGGGAGCTGGCTCAGTAGAATAAGTGCTTCCTTGGCAAGCACAAGGGCCTGAATTCAATCCCCGGTTCCATTAAAAAAAAAAAAAAAAGAAAGAAAGAAAGAAAAGAAAACATTGGGGAGTGACAGCAGGATAGACAAAGTCAGATTTTTTTTTCTAGAATTTTGAGTTCATAGAGACAGAGGCTTGAAACATTAGAACGGATTCAAGGCACAGACAGGTGGATGGGGTCTAACTAGGCAGGTTGTTCCTGCTCCTTTGGAAACACATGAAAGCATGTGGAGGAGGTGTGTAGCAGAACGACTGGAATGTGTCATCCTGTCACCTACAAACAGTGTCTGGGGCCAGTGATGCTGAGCTTCTGCAAAGGGCTGCCAGCCCTGCACAACCAGAGAGTGTTAATCCCAAGTGTCAAAGGTTAAAACTCACTAGTGGGAAGGGACATAGAAGAAACGAAGTCTTTGTAGGTCGCTTGTGAGACTAGAAGGTGGAAGGCTGTGAAAAGCAGCATGGCTGCTGGAGTTTGGGTCCAGAGTGCCCCTCTCAGGCTCACAGGCTGAAGGCTTTGCCCCAGCTGGGGGCGTGATTGGAGATAGTGACACTGCTGGAGCAGGGCCAGTTGTAGGTCACTGAGACTTTGAAAGGCACATTTCGTCCCCAGCCCATTCTCAGTTTCTCCTCTCTCAGTCCCCTTCCCTCCCTTGCTCCTTCTGAGGTAAGCATCTTTCCTCTGCTCTGACACCATGCCTGCAGACCCGAAAGACACCAGGCTGTGTGACCCTGGACTGAAACCTCTGAAACTGACCTAAAACAAACCTTTCTTTAAGCTGATTTTCTCAGACATTTGGTCCTAATGATGAAATACTAGACCAGCAAAGAAGCATACAATCACCATGGGATCCACTATTTTTACTTCTGAGCATAGATCCAAAGGAACTGAAGGAAGAGTCTAGGAGAGGACCTGGGTTCACAGCAGCAGCACCCTTCACAATAGCCAGAGGTGTTAAACACCTAAGCACCATGGAGGCATGCTTAGACAATAGTTGTGGTTTTTTGTTTTGTTTTTTTTTTAATTTGAGGCATGGTCTTGCTATGCAGTTCAGGCTGACCTTGCACTCTGTATGTAGCCCATATTGGCCTTGAACTCATGGCAATTGTCTTGCCTCAGCCTCCCAGGTGCTGGCATTACAGGAGTGCACCATCATGCCAAGCTAAACAATGAAATATTATTCATCCTTAGATAAGAAGAAAACTCTGACACATGCTTCAGTATGGGCAAATCTTGAAGACATTACATTCAGTGAAATAACCCAGTAACAGGACAAATATATAATTTCACTTGTACAAAATAATTGGAATAGTCAAATTCATACAGACAGAAAGTAGAACCATGGTTGCCAGAGTCTGGAGGGAGAAGAACATTGAGAGCTAGTGTTTAAAGATCTCAGAGTTTCATTCTGGAGAGAAAAAAGGATCCTGGAGGAGGATGGTGGCTATGGCTGCCACCATATGTGGTTGCTCTTGTTGCCTGTATGGGTCAGTTTCTGGCTGCTGGGACCAAATTCCTGACATGTACAACCTACAGAAGGAAGAGTTGATTTATGCTCATGACTGGAGGTTCCAGTCCATGGTAGGTGGGCTGCACCGCAGGAACATGGACCACAAGGGCACAGTGGTGTTAAGCTGCTTGCTATATGGCACCCCAGAAGCAGAGCACAGGGGAAGAGTGCTAGGGAGAGATGTGCCCCCCCAGAGACAGGGGCCCAGCAAGCCCCCTCCAGCTGGGCCCTGCCTCCCACCAGCACACACAGCTTTGAACAGCAGCAGTTGATCCACTGAGGCGCGTTCCATTCCCACGATCCAGTGCTCTCTCCAGGAGTCTTAATCCAGTCAAGCTGATATTGGAGATTAGCCAGTACAACAGCCTGAACTGGACATTGTAAATGGTCAAATGGTAACTTTTATGTTGTGTGTATCTTACCACAGTTCTTAAAAATCCGCTCACCTGAGGAAAGGAACTGGCACTGAAAGCAAATCGTTTCTGCCCTGTGTACCATAGGAGGATTCCCCAGCCAGGAAGAAAGAGATTCCAGGGAGGCCAGCATGATGGACAGTGATGGTTCCCAAGAAAGGTCTGTGTGTCTTGCTCCTGGAGAGTGGGCAACGACCTCACACAGAGAGAACTGGAACCTCATTTTTGGAGCAATCTCCAAGGATGGGACAAATTCTGAAAAGGAAACATATGGTCATGTGTTAAGACTTTGTTATTTAAATCTTAGCATCACAAAATCTTAGCCTCAGTAGGTAAAAAAAAAAAAAAGCAGAAAAATTACTGTGGGCCCAAGAATAGTAGGGAAGTGGCAGGAAGGGGATCTGGAGGGGCTATCACAGGACTGAATTTGTGACCAGGGATGATGTATGTGGATGGCTAACTCAGTGTCCTCTGAGAGGAGTCAACATGCAGAACCAGCTGTGTCCCTCCACCACCGTGGTTCTGTATGAGCTACCCCAGAATTCCCGTGTGATGTCACAGGCAAGAAAAGTACCTGCACCCTTTGAAAGAAGGCTTGAAACAGATTTATAATTGTGTCATGAAGTTTAATTTCTTGCTCATTGAGTCTCTAGCCTGATACAAAAGGCCATAATTACATCCTTCCAATTCTCCAAAGGCTGCCCCGAGACACTGGAGACCTTTAGAATAACATTCCATGGTGATTGTTCCACTTGTATGAGATCACTCACACCCCTTGCATTAGAGTTCCCGTCACTAGCAGCTTCGGTGAACATCGGTAGGTGATGCTTCTCTGTGTGTCGTCTCTCCTGTAGCAGAAGAAAGGAAGTGACCACCCAGTGGTGAAGAATTGTAAGTTCAAAGTGGCAGCACTGAAAGTGAGAGGAGTTTGTTCAAAAGGGACAGTAAAAGGTGGAAGCCTAGGAAATGTTCCCTTTTGCCTCTTCAAACCACATTCCCTTTAGTGAGAGGGTGAAAAGCGTGGTTCCAAAACAGAAAGAAAAAGCTGTGGTTCAGTGTCTGCTGCTTTCTTAATTCATGTGCTGTGTCACCCTGAAGTTTCCAGAATAAAGAACACTTGTTGGAAAATGCACTTAAGAAAATTCATTGCCTGAAATACACTTGAGATTTGAGATTTGTGTGTGTGTGTGTGTGTGTGTGTGTGTGTGTAGGAGAGATGGTCCTGGGAGTAGAACCCAGGGCCATTGCATTGAGCTATAGGGTCTTAGTTATTTTCTTGTTGCTGAGACAGAATGCCTGTCATTCACACGTTAAAGAAGAAAAGGTTTACTGGAGCTCACGGTTTGTAGAGGTTTCTCTGCATAGTGGGCTGGTTCCAGGGCAGGCAGAATGGCAGAAGGGACACAGTGGCAAGGCAGGCAGAAGGCAGCAAGCCCACCTTCTTTCTCTTTTTAGTCCTCCAGGCTAATTGCCTGTTTGTTGGTGCCCCCACACCCAGGGTGAGTCTGCCTATGTCCCACACCCAGAACTATGCTAAACCAATCGGTGAACTAATGCAGTTACCATGCACCTACGATCCAGTATCACACACCAAGGAACCAGTCATGCCCCAAAGCCCCACCTCAGGGTGCTTGAGGTTTTGGAGGATACTTTATTTGTTTGTTTGTGTTGACAGTAGGGATCTATCCAGGGCCTTTGCACTGAGATGTATCTCAGCCTTTCTTTTTTTTTTTGGCCAACCCAGCCCACCCCGAAGGCAGGGTTGGTGCTGCATGTGGTGCTAGGGATCAAACTGTGGTCCTCTGTGCCCACCTAAATTTGCCTAAGCAGGTGCTTTAGACCACTGAGCTATCTTACCAGCTCCTGGAAGATATTTTAGAAACAAACCGTAGCATACACTTCTAGTACTGTACTTAAAAATTGGTTTTTAATTTTAAAACAGGTTTGTGCTAAATTTCCCAGGCTGGGGTTGAATTTGTAATCCTCTTACCTCAGTCTTTCAGAGTCCTGAGACTACTGGTGTGCACCACCACACCTGGCATGGAGCGTCTTCTAAAGGTCATGGAGAGCTTTTTTAGAAAAAGGGAGAAAATGTCCATCCCTACCAGTAACAAGAATAGTTCCTCTGTCTTTCACTCTGTGTTGGATAAACTTCCTTCTGTCATTCCCAAAATGTTTGGGGTGGGAGTCCATCAATAAGGCACTCAATCTGTGGAGAGTTAGGGGGGGAGCTCTTCTTTGAAACCCACACAGCCCACCCCCAGGCAGTTTTCACTGGCAGTGCCTATTTCCAGGTAGGAGGATAGAGAGAAAAGTAGGCTGAATAAATATAGTTGTGCCACTGTCATGAGATATTTCAGCACATGGTCTTATTTTTGTTTTTCTTTAAAGGAATAATACTAAAGCCAATGGGTTTAAATAGGTTTTTGTCTCCTCCAAACACCTGGATTTTAGTACTGAAAGTGAAGGGTAATTGAAAAAACATAATTCCAACTAATATAGATTTTACTTGTTCACATCCAGGTAATACAATTACCCCCAGTGTTAATTTCAAGTTCTAAATGTAGCCACATGCAATTGGTGGCTCCTGCAGAATCCCATTGCTTCATTTTTCACATTTGCCTACAGATAAATGTTCCCCAGACTATTCACACAAATCCTCATAATCCTGGGAATGTGGTTCTTAAGTAACTAACCTCTTGCTGAAGAAAAAAGAATTCTGGTTCTGGTCTTCATCACCTTTCTGTACTCTACTAAACCAAAGTTTGAGTAGTTTCCAGGTTGCTGGTGTCAGGAGACTTCATCCCTCCGTAAGACTTCTGAACTCTCTCGTTTGCCTCACATTGCCATCATGGGCTCTCTCAGAATTTAGCTCTCCCTCTTGCTTGTTCTTGTCCTCTGTTACTCTTTCTCCCTCTCGACCTGGGAATTAAAGGTATGTTCTCAGCAACACCGGCTTTTACGTGTGACCATGGTACAAACAATAAAGGAGACATTAAACAAGGACGGCAGTGGGTGCAAGCCGTGGTGTGTGTTTCAAGACTGATATTCTTGAGGTGCCATTGGGAGGCTTGTAAAAAGGCAAATAAATTACCGGTGGGGTGAAGCAGAAGCAAAGGAGACAGGGCAGTGAATATACACAGATGTTAGCATGGTTTCCTATTCCTAATTAGGCTTGATACCATCACGTTCGGTGCCTGGTATAGTCTCAACTCAGTAAGTTGGAGGTATGTAGTTTCTTATTTATTTATTTTTATTTTTTGAAACGGAGTCATTCTATGTACTTTTGACCTGGTTAGAAAAGGAAACAAAGTGTTGCTGGAAGACAGCCACCCTGCAATTTCGATGTGCAGCACGATGATTTGCTTCGCAGGATGCAGAGTGCTTTCTCGATCTTGTTCTACTCCACAGCATTCTATGTTTCTTTGTTCTGGACTCAATCTATAAGAATCATAAAATAAATGAATGGATAAGGAAACCGTGCTCTGGATGCTAGCTATCCTTCAGTTCACTAGTTAGGCGGGCATGACCACTGTAAACCAGAGTGATACTCAAAATAACAAGGATATGAGCAGAAAAGAACCATTATCTAAAGATAAATTGTAGACATTGGTTTGCTTTCATCACTTTAGGTTCAATATATGCCACCTTTAAAAAGTTGGACTCTTCTAAATGTGTATCATTTTTAATTTCTTATTATACTCTCTTTAAAATAAATTTTTTGAAAAGTGAAAATAGCTGTGGTTGTATCACCTTAACTCAAGGATCGAACTTGGCTCCTGTGGTAGTTACGTCTCTGTGGCCATGACAAAACACCTGAGACAGTTCAACTTCAGGGTGAGAAAGTCTGTTTGGGTTCATGGTTCCAGTCTGTGGCCACTTGGTTTTATAGCTCTGGGCCTGTGGTAAGGAGAGCATCATGGCAGAAGTGCATGGTAGAACAAAGCTGCTCACCTGATAGTAGCCAGAGGGACAGAGAAAGGGCCCATTGCCCCCATATGCCATCCACGGCACACTCCCAGTGACCTACTTCTTCCAGCTAAGCCCCGCCTCCTGAAGTTTCAGACACTTCCTGACAATGCCACCAGGTGGCAACCAAGTCTTCCATACAAGAACCTTTGGGGGACATGCTAGGCCCAAACTATAATCACTAGTAGTCCAACAACCAGACTGAGGTCATATATTATAGAGGGCAGTCTTGCATCTAGCATATTCTTCAGGATAAATAATCTGAAATCAACCAATACTTCACATGTATAGGCTGTATTAAAAATGGGGGAACAGGAGCCGGGGAGATGACTCAGTGGAATAAGTGCTTCCCTGGCAAATGCAAGGGCCTGAGTTCAATCCCTAGTTCTGAAAAAAAAAAAAAAAAAAAAAAAAAAAAAAAAAATATATATATATATATATATATATATATATATATATATATATTCCTAGATTGGATTCTAAGTTGGAAAATATATGAAGTCAGTGTAATAATTCTAACATGGACTACACTGCATAATTTTAAAGAATTTCTATTAATTTATTTAGTGGACTGCATTGGAATTTGATTATGTAAACTAGTATCCTTGTTCTCTGGAGATGTATGCAGAGTGCCTGTAATCCCAGCTCTTGGGAGACTTTAAAATGGTCTAACAAGAAAAACTACAGGTAGAGGAAATGAGGGTAGTAAAATGTTAACAATTATGGGTCAAAGTTGTTGGGATATAGGTGCTCCTTCTACTCCTTTCTACTGCTCTGTGTGTGTGTATTTTTAATCTCTGTATGTTTAAACATTTTTATGATAAAGAGCTTTTTTTTTTTTTTTTTTTTTTTAATGGAACCAGGGATTGAACTCAGGACCTTGTGCTTGCCAGGTAGGTGTGTAAGCCTCTGAGCTATCTCCCCAGCCCTGAAGTCAGTTGTTTCAAAACTAATTACTTTTCCATCTATTTGTACTAGATCAACTTACCAAATTCAAAAAAAATCTAACACTAATAATTTTTTTAAAGTAAAACCTGAATTTCTCATATGAAGTTATTCACTGGCAAAAAAAAAAAAAAACATAATTTAAACCAAATTATATCAATTCTGTTGGTTATCTGTATCTTATGAGAAGAAAAAACTTGCAGGGGTAATAGTACCTAGTTTTTATGTAAGTCAAAACCAGTATAAACTGATTTCTTGTTATCAATGTATGACTTTTGAAATAGCTGACTTTAAAAGTGAAAACAATATTGCTAATCATAAATTATTTGTCGCAATAAATTTTTCCATGGGAGTTTATGGAAGAAAATAAAATATCTGGGGCTGGGGAGATAGCTCAATAGAATAAGCACTTGCTTGGTAAGTGCAGGGTCTTGAGTTCAATCCCTGGTACTGCAAAAATAAAAAAAGTCTTTGAGACTGGGTGTGGTGGCCCTTGCCTGTAATCCCAGCTCTTGGGAAGCCGTAAACAGGCAGATCACTATGAGTCCAAACTGGTAGTGAGACCCTGAGCACCCTGCAGACCTTTTCTTAAAATACAAAAAGAAAAGAAAATACTTGTCAGTGAAAAGAGAAGCTAAACTTAGGGATTGGTCCACAACTGTCCCAATTTGCAAATAAAAATATAATTTATTCCTCCCATCTAATTTTAGTCAGACTTCTTTCTTATATGAACATATGTGTAGGATAAGGTAATACAATAAAATGCTAAATTATATTATATACTTTTGACTTAAATTATCCTGATCATCTGAATGATGATTTATAAAATTATTGAAATTCACTTTCTGCTGTAATAGAATGAATTTATTTCGGGCATAATGGAAATGACAAGATCCTGGGAGTTTGGGTAATTCCAGCTGTGTTAACAAATGGTTGTAATTCCAGCACTTTGGGAAATTGAGGCAGGAGGATTACAAGTTTGAATCCAGCCTAGACAACTGACTGAAACCTCTCACAAAATTTTTAAAAAATGGGATGGGTGTGTAGCTCACTGTGAAGCCCCTGGGCCCCCCCAAAAAAAGAAGGCAACAGGTTATAACACTTATGTATCTGTATTTTAAATAAATAGCTGCTGACTTTATGTAAGTTTATTCATTTATTCATTTATTTATTTTTTCATTTTTTTAATTTATTTGATACAGGGTCTCTCTATGCAGTTCAGACAGAGCTGAACCTTCACAGTATGTAGTACCAGGGATCGAACTCAAGTCCTGGTGCTTGCCAGGCAGATGCTTAGACCACTGAGCCATCTTCTCCTTGAGCTTTAGTGTTTTCATTTAAATACATGCATGGTTAGACTAAAGACTTTTGCCACTTGATGTGGAAAATTCCACCAGTTCTCTGAAACCCATGAAGTCTTTGTGTGTACCAAGGTAACAGAAGCATTTTTTTGTTGAGAAGACATGCGGTGAATTAAATATGGTCCCAAATCTTTAGAGTATCTCCCATCTGAAGGTTTTGCCTGCTTCCCTGTTCATGGAGCTGGGCTAGTCTTGTGATACCATCTGACCAAAAGAATGAGGCCTAAATGTTGTCATATGATTCAAGTCTTCAAGAAGCCCTGCGATGCTTGCTCCCATTCTCTTGGATGCTGCTACCACTAAGATAAGCTCCAGCTCTCCTGCTCGCCCAGCCGACAACCGGAACAGCCATCAGATATGCAACTCAGGCTGTCTGGGTCATTCAGCCTCAGCCTAGCCATCAGGACCTGATGCTACCTGCATGATTACACAAAAGCCAGCAGAAGAATCACCGAGGTGGGCTCAGAGCAAACTACCAAATTATGAGGAAATTAATGGTACAGGTTGAGTCATTCTTATTTAAAGCGGCTGGAATCAGAAGAGTTTCTGATTTCAGATTTTAAAACAAATTTTGGAATATTTGCATATACCTTGCTATTAGCACTAGAACCCAAATCTAAATGTGAAATTAATTTATATTTCATATTCCTATTGGGTGTACACTAGAAGGTAGTTTTACAGAATACTTCTAGTATATATGCCTTGAACTATGACCCATGAAATGAAGTCAAATGTAGAATTTTCAACTGGTGGCATCGTGTTAGTGGCTAGAAGAGTTCAGATGTTAGATCATCTTGGAGTCTGGGCTTTTGGGTTAGAAGTGCTCAGCCTGGAGTTGTTCTGAGGAGCCACTACGTTTTAGAGTGTCTTGTTATTCTGCAGTTCTAACTACTGTACTGCAGACGGGTACCTAGCTTTTATCTGATCCTCGGAGGTGGTGAGTCACTGAATTTGAATTAGATTGCTTAAAATTTTATGATTCCTTGTCTGTACTCTCTTCATAAACTATGTCAGAGGTATGATTTGATTTAGCAAGCTTTTACTGAATTTTAATGTAAATCCCAGAATTTTTGAACTGAAAAATCACCAGGCTCTTAAGTCTATATAGTTCAAAGACATTTTCTGCTTTGAAAAAATAAAACTGTGGGGTAGTGTCTAGGAATTTTTCTCATTCTCCATCTTTTTTAAAGTTTAAAGCAATTGTATCTGAAAATTCTACTAACACTTTGGTTTGTGTTTCCAAACCAATGTTTGAACTTACTTAGAATCTAACATTTGCTCCTATGTGAACTCTCCCTTCAGATTCTTCTCATCAGACTTTGTTCTACTTTTCCCATAAAAAGTGAAATAAAAAGCTTCCCTTGTCTCCTCTGCCATGGACACAATGCCATCACTGCCATACAGGGATGCGACACTTTCTTGCTTGTCTCCAGAGTCCTCCTCATCACCTAAATGCTAGCCCCCTCCAGACTTAGCCTTTCCGCCTCTTTTCTAACCAATTGTTTTGTAACCTTGCTGATTTTTCTAGATCACCCTTCACATTCATACACCCAAAAATATAACAGATCTCAGCAGATAAAATCTTGTCTGAAGACACTAAATCTCTTTGGTTGCCTCCTTACTTCTTTTCTTTTTCTTCTCTCCTGCCATACCCTGTCCCTCACTTTAGACCATTTGCAATAGTAGTATCAGAATTTCATTTGGAGGAATATCCCCTGATTCTTTCTGGAGTCTCAGGGCAGAGTATCAAAACCAAGCTTTTATAACTTCCTGAAATACTTTAAATTTCAGACTAACAGTGTGTGTCTGGCAGTGACCACATCCCTCTGGAATTTTCTGATGGCCAGGTGGCCCTTTGCTAGGGTCGCTGTCTTCTGATTTTCCATTCGAGTCCTCCTAGTTGGCCAGAATTAGAAGCAGAGTGCTAATCCTCCTCATCACTTTCTCTCCTTTCTGAAGGATGAAATTATCACGTGGGTTCACAGCTCTGAACTTGGCTGCATATTTGAATCATTTGGGGGCACTTGAAAAACCCCAAAAACAGAAGACAGAAAACAATATTTGGTGAACCCTGAGGGACTCTGCTTTAATTAGTATAGGATGAAGTCTGCCTATCAGATTTTGTTTTGAACTCTGGGGCTATCCTTATGTGCAGTCAGAGCTGAGAACTCTAATTGAGGAAATCATGTATTTATCAGATGTTCTGAATTTAGGAAATGAGACATCTGGCATATGCCTGGATAGCTGAAGTCTCCATCATTAAGATTTTTTGCATGCTTTTCTTCTCTAGTCCATTAAGTTTTAACACAGGCGATCTAGTTCTAGCATGTCTAAACAGGATAATGACAACCAGAACCACAATATTACTTTCTGATTGTTGATATTAATCTCAACACAGCTCTAACATCTTTAAACAAGATGCAGCTAGGCAGAAAACGTCCTTGGAAAAGTTCAGAAAAACATTAGCCTTCCTGAAATTTCATATACAGATGAGCCATATTGATCTTGCTTTTCTTATTAGTTAAGACAAATGATTTGATAAAGTAAGTAAATTTAGAATAAAATAACCCAAAATAATGTTTTCTCCTTTGGTGAGTTTTCACACTGGTAGTTCTGTCTTAGTAAAAAAAAGTCACTAAGAGGTCAAATGCCTTTGATGTTTCTGTTTTTTTATTTTAATCTACTTAATACAAGTAGATATTAATAAAGAAAATAAGCCCTCTTCTACAAAAATTGAATAAAAATAATTAGAGAATAACAGCTGATACACAAGGAATCATAATTTTAAAAGAATGCTTAGAATGACCTAGAGTACAAGTCATACCTAAAGCAAGACTCTCTTACACAAAAAAATAGATAATACCGCAGAACTTCCTCCATACATTTGAGATTTTAAAGATGTTAAAAAATCTAGTTGTCAGCCATTATCACTGCTCCGTCCCCTAACATATATGTGCTGCAAGCCTCACCACCCTGCCAGTTGTGTTGGGACCTGGCCTAATAAGTGATGATGTGGCTGTCTCTGGCTCCAGCATTGGATCAATGCCATTATCTGGGAAGCAGGTCAGCTAGCAAGACAGTGGGTTCGCTATGAAAGTGGGACTGGATCCTGTCTTGCTCTTCTGCCATCTGTCACTAAGGAAGACATGATGGTTCTGCTCAGACGTTAGCACCATGCTCTAGGACTCGCAGGCCTCTTCCTGGCCAAAGAAACCTCTCTTCAACATAAATTACTTAGGCTACAGGATCTTGTTAGATCCACACAAAACTGGCAAGCACAAGCACAGAGTGCTGCATGGAAATTCAATTCTCCGTGAAATCATTTCTCTTTCTCAGTAGAAAGGGCCTGGGTCTGATTGTGGTGTCATTCTCACAAGCAAAAGTAGTGTCAACTAAAGCGAGGTATTTAGGGACAATTGGTAAAGTTACTCTGAAGTCACATGGCTCACATGAACATATATTCAAAGGTTCTTGAAGAGGGCATCGCTGTATCTCAGCAGTCACCAGCAAATGCTTTTGCAGGTGCTGGACGCTGTCAGCATGCAGGAGGAAATCAGCTTCGTACGAATCAGAAGTGACTGTAGGAACATGAGGATGGATGTCCTGAAACGTACTCAAAGAATAAAACCTTAGAAGTAGACTTTTGTAAAGCTCTAGCTCTAATCTGCTCTGAGTTAACTGTGGAGAAACCACTATTCACAGGGACAGAAGAAGTCCAGAGGCACAGTCTAGAGGAATCTCCAAAGACGCCACCAGAAAGGGGAAGCAACATTCTGACATTGAAGCACTGCAACTGCTCTCAATCAAGCAGATTCTTTTGGAATCACAAGCATTTTGTCAATAATTTAGCTCTGCAAATGTTTTGCAATATGGTTTCATCTGACAAACACTCAGTAGAAAGCACATGTAGAAAACTGGTGTCAAATAACATTAAAGAGCATGTTTTGAAACTGTGTACCCTCAGGAAACTGGTGTTGGTCCTCTCTTCAAGCCATGCCATCTTGAGCTAGGATTCTAGCATTTAAAAAAAATGTACAAAATTCTAAGAAATGAACAGAATGCTTGACAGAATAAGACAAAGCTAACAGTTGAAAAAAGATAGGTGATACAGGTATTCCTAAAGTGGGTGGGCTTAACTTTATTAGCAAGTAATATTTTAATGCCTTGCTCATAGTACATAGACATACCTAACTACATGCAAATATTTTATCATCTACCATCAAACCTGAACACTGAAAATAACATGAGCTTTTGCTTTGTCTGAGGGCAAAAATCATAGTTTCACATATAAGTGGTTATAGAAATTTAAAAAACAATCAGGTTACACTTCTCCTCCTACCAAATTTGTAGTTGTTCTTCCCTGTTTTTTTTTTTTTTAACTTGTTTATTTATTTATTGTGCAGGGGAGGAGGGAAGACTGAACCCAGGGCCTTGTGCATGCAACCTGTGCCTTCTATCACTAAGCTACATCCACTGAAATTATAGCCTTTCTAAACAAACTTGTTGACATTCTGTAGAAACAAGATTTCTATTGCTTCAAATTGGAGTCCAAGACTGGATGTAGTGGCATGCACCTGTAATCTCAGCTCTTGGGATGTTGCAAATAGGCAGATCACTATGAGTCCGATATAGTAGTGAGACCCTGAACACCCTGTAAACCCTTCCCTAAAAATGCAGAAAAAATAAAAGGAATACGGGGCTGGGGACTTGGCTCAGTGACAGAATGCTTGCCTAGCAAGCTGGAAGCCCTGGGGTTAAGTCATCAGCACCAAAACCAAAAAGTAAACCTCCCATAAAAACTAATTTAGCCAAAAAAAAAAAAACAGTAAAATAAAAAAAGGCTAAAAACAAATAAGGCAACTGCACATATAACCTTTGGGGCTGGGGAAATAGCTCAGTAGAATAAGCTCTTGGCTGGCAAGTGAAAGGCCTGAGTTTAATTCCCAGTTCCGCCAAAAAAAAAAAAAAAAAAAATGGAGTCCACAGATTATTAGCAGAATTATTGGTTTTAATTTATTGAAAACAGATTGGTTTTTCATCTAAGAATAAGTATCTTTTCTATAAGTGGCTTACCATTAGGGTGGTGATTACGTTCCTTCCTGGGTATACATCATCGATTGTTCTTTCTACTTCTTTCTTCAGGAGTAAACACAAAAGAAAACATATTTGGAACTTTTAATGATTGTTTCCAGTTTTGGTTTTGGCTCTGCAAAGAAGAAAATCAATTAATTTGATTTTATCCAAAAATAGTAGATGCTCCTGCTTGGATATAACGTAACTGGGATTGCACAAATGTTGGGATCAAAAGAAGACATTTATGGGCTGGTGAGACAGCTCAGCAGTCTGAAGCGTCTGCTTAGGCAAGCTCAGGCAAAGCACAGGGACCTCTGTTGGGTGCCCAGCACCACGCGCTGTGCCAGCCCCGCCCTGGCTGAGCTGGCAACACCAAAAAAAAAAAAAAAAAACGATATTTACATTTTCATTCGATTTGAGTCAGTGTGAATTAATTCAAAATGTCAAATGTGATTTAGATAAAACATGCTTGAAAAAAACAGTACTGGCTGGTTAAGAAAGAGGTTAATGAGGAAATTTTAATCCTTGCTCAAATGTCACTGGAATGCACAGCCACATTTATTTGCATGTGTGGTATCTGTAAAAGGCCCAAGGAATTTTGTTTTTGGTGTTTCAAATTGTTTATAATTTATTCTTTTTATTCCATCTAACAAGTCCCAGAAGTGATGGAAATCAAAGAGAGGAAAACAAATGAATTTGGATTCTAACAAAATTACCAGTTGCCACATCAGCCCTAGCTACAGTTCATAAAGCAGGTGATTATGGGGACAATAAGGAAAAAATGTCATTAAATCAGTAAAAATGACTCCAATCTTGCCAGTTCCGCAATAGCGCCTAGAAGTCTGACTTCAAAACAGTCCATGCCAAATTTTGCAACAAATTTTCACCAATAAAGATGCTCATTTGCAAGGATTCAGTTTAGATATCCCAGGCCACAGGACATCAAACGAACTGAATAATTTCTTTGACATGATTATATTTCCTTAAATCATTCCCAAAGTGTCAAAGAAAACAAAACTGTCCTTTGAAAAGCAGCTCTGGAAAGGTCACCAACTTTTCACCAGCCTAATTTCTCAGCTCACTTTTAGGTGATTTTCTTGCTTGTTTCACATTCAGAATCACTTCAGTAAGAGAACTGCATTCCAAAACAACCCCTCTTGCCTCCAGGCCCAGGAGCCACAGGGAGCTCGAGGGTGGCAAGCCCAGGCCGTCTTCACCAGCAGTCTGGCCCTGGGAGCCAGAGATGTCTTGGCAGAAAGTCAGTCACATTAACGTTCAGGCCACAAATTCCCACTGAATATGCAATAGCTGCCCTATTGCTTCGAAGTGCTTAATGTTGCCTCTAATTAATAATAACAGCTTTACTATTGCTTCAACTTTTGTTTCAGAGCCTTGATTGGTCACTTAAATCGTTCCCTTGAGTCCTTAAAATATGAAAGAATAAAAATAAGCCCCAACATAACATGTTTATAATGTACTAATATTTCTATTTCTGGCATGTTCTTTTAGATACACAGAGTGATACAGTTCTGCAATAACTAAATCCCTCTGGAAACCTCTTCCACCAAAGTTTTCAGAGGATATTACCCTCTGGCAGGCAGCCTTGAGCTAAGGGTTTGGCTGTAGGAGGGAGGGCACTGCTAAGGAATTTCAGAGCACTGTCACCCTGCCATTCCACATACTTCTCAAGAGGTCACAGAGCAGTCATTCTCGAAAGTCTGACCCCTGAGCCAGTGTCAGCACCACTTGGGCACTTGCTGGCAACACAGATTCTCAAGCCCCACTCAGCCCTTGGTGAGTCAGGGGGGCAGCCCAGTGTTTTCGCGTTTCAGCGAGCTCTCCAGGTGATTCTGGTGCCTGCTAAAGTTTGTGAGCACATGCTATAAGAAATAATACGTTTCTGGCATGACAAAATATGGAAAAGAATCCTTGCTTGATTACGATAGGGAAAATCACTATAATATCTCAGTGCAGAGCTCCAGGAAAGCTGATTAGAAGAGTTAGGTCCATCTCCCCTCAAATCTATATCCAAGTCTCCTCTCTCTTTGCCTGACTAGAACCCTAAAGCTCTATCCAGTTTGCTTTTATATGAAGAAACAAGGACAGCCACTCACCAGTAGGGTCTTGACTCAGCTATTCAATCTTACCACCCCAAATGGAAAAATAAACGGGAGGTGGTTGATACTCCTGAGTACAGGCTCCAGGAGGTCTACTCACAGAATAACTTCCCTCTAGGAAACATGGTGTATTCAGTGCTCTAAAACTTGAACAGTAAAAAAAAGTATCTGCTTATTATTAGACACTGGGCAGAGAGGTAGAAGGAGAAACAGAAGAACCCCTTGCTCTCTATGCTGCCCCCAAAGTCCCTAAATCACTCTCCATGTTTCAGCTTATCCTTGCGCTACTTACCTCAATTAAGATAATGTCTCTTGTGCAAAACTTACTTTAGGCCTCTTGGTCCTGTCTTCCATTTATAGCTTAAATAAGCACTTTCTGCTTCAGTGTCAGCTCCACAGTCCCTAGTCTAATGAATCTTCCCACTATGACTATCAGTGCTTTTCTGGGACCCCATGCCATTCTTTCTTCCCAGGCCTCTTCCAGGGCTGGAAGCCTGACACTGTCTCTGGTGCTACTTTCACAGTCAGGAAAGCTGGGTTAAAATTTTGAAAACTGTGTACCCACCTGCCACTCTTGTTTCCACTGAAGGCCATGCTCAGTGTTAGGACTGCCAAGGGCTCAGACCTGCTGCAGCTCAGGACAGAGCCACAGAGGGCAGCCAGGGCCTCGGCCTTACACACTAAATCCGAAGAACCTAAGTCTGATGGGAGGCCTAGTCAGAGAAACAGGGAATTTTCTAAACCACAGTTTTCAAAGTCTTCTGTTACCTATGGGAAATACATTTCACATTGCAACTCAATACCCACAAACAATAGGGAGAAAAGATTTATGAAATTTTTTTAATCTTCTGATATTATCTATTCTGTTTGTTATAAACAAGCTATGGGCTCAGTAGAATAAGCACTTCCCCGGCAAGCACAAGGGTCTGAGTTCAATCCCCAGCTTCACCAAAAAATAAATTAAAAAAGATAAAAAGGCTAGTCAAATCTCACATTGTTGATTTCATTGAATCATTAATGGCTGGCAACCTGCCGTTTGAAAAACCGTTCTCACTTGCACACTGTAATAAACACACTGCCAATACTATTAAAAAGCAGCATTAATAGCATATTGTCTTCATTACTAATGTTGCTGAGTGCTCTACATGTTTGGGTATGTGTTTCTGTCATTTCAATTAAAATCTTAAAATTATAAGCCATAATAGGAACTCTCCTCGCTTAGCTTTCCAATGAATCTTTAAAATAACTTCTATTAAAATCTCAACTTCAGATCTGGTGATGATCTGCAACAGCGGCACATATGATAGCCAAATTTTCAGGAGCAGATTAGCACTTATTTTCGAAGTTTCAGTATTTTAATTTCCTTGAGTTTGGTTTAAATCAAGTTAATATAATTGTACAATGATAGGGTTTCTTCCTTCTCCCTGTTAAAATTACAATAATTGGAAGATTGGAAACATTTCAAGAGTAAGAAAAGGGGGAAGGGTGAAAACGGAAAAAGTGTGTCCTCTACAATAGATTCAGATCTTTAACTGTCATATGAAAGCGCCTCACAGCCCTGCTTTGCAGCTCCGAGGATTTCTGCTGCCTGTTTATAAACATTCGTCGCCCCGAAGCGCGCCTGCCCACCCGGCCCCACTTGTCATCTGCAGCCCAGACAGCTTCAGGATGCCGGGAAACTGGAACCGGCCTTAACCTCTCCTCGCTCTCATCCCAAATCAAAACCCACCGTAAACACCGCGAAGAGCCAGGGAAACCTCACGGCTTTAATCATTTCCTTCCCCCAAGCTCCATGTGGCGCGCAGGACACTCCGCTTTCCTGTAGAGCTGCCGTCACCCTGCGAGCGGGGGCGCGGAGCGCGCAAAGCTTCCACGCGGTGGCGGAGGGCGTGGGAGAAAGCGCCCAGCGCCTCCAGCCGCCTCCTCACCCCGCTCTGAGCGCGCAGGAAAGTCCTTCGGCTTGGCCAGGGCTTGGGAGTTGGCGCCCCCTGGCTTTTTCAAGGAGAACAGAGGCAGGATGGAGGCTGGAGAGCAGCCTGCGCGCTCCGCGGAAAGCGTGGGCGGGCGGGCAGCGGCGCAAGTGAGGCCCTGAGCCTGGAGGGCCCCTGGGGGGAGCTTCCCTCGCTGGTGGCGCTGGCATAGCGTGTGCAGCGTTTAAAGCAAGCCCAAGGGCCAAGGTAGCGGTGGCTCTTAGAGCATTATAAATAAGTACCTAGGGGCCGGGGAGATGGCTCACTGGAATAAGCGATTCCATAAACATAGGCGCAGATATATCACTATGATACAATGTTTTCAGTTCCTCTGGGAAAATTCCCAGTAGGGCGATAGCCGGCTTGAATGGGATTTCTAGTGCTACTCTTTTGAGGAGTCTCCACACTGACCTCCACAATGGTTGTACCAGTCTACATTCCCACCAGCAGTGGAGAAGGGTTCCCTTTTCCCCATAGCCTCTCCAACATTTGTTGTTGGTTGATTTCCTTATGATAGCCATTCTTTCTGGAGTGAGATGGTATCTCAGTGTTGTTTTTATTTGCATTTCACGGATGACTAGCGATGTGGAGCATTTTTTCATATATTTATTTGCTTCTTTAATTTCATCCTCTGAGAAGTGTGTATACATCTCAGATGCCCGTTTCTGAATTGGGTCTTTAAATTTCAGGGCCTTGTTATATCTTAGTTCTTTATATATTCTAGACAGTAGACCTCTGTCTGACTGCTTATTAGTTAGGATTTTTTCAAAATTTGTGGGTTGTCTTTTCACTCTGTTGACAATTTCTTTTGACATGCAGAAGCTCATTAAGAAGAGTTGCTCCCAGTTGTTGATTCTTTCAATTGCTTCCCGTGCAAATATATGTTTGTTCATGAACTCTTTACCTACCCCTATGTTTTCAAGAGTTCCTCCTACTTTCTCTTCCAGGAGATCGAGTGTTTCTGTTTAGATCTTTAATCCATTTTGACTTTAACTTAGTGCATGGTGATAGAGCTGGATCAAGTTTTAGTTTTCGGCATGTAGAAAGCCATGTTTTCCAGCACCATTTGTTAAAGAGGCTATCTTTCTTCCAGTGAGCTTGTTTAGCCCCTTTATTGAAGATCAAATGGCTGAGTGTGATTGTAGATGCCTCTGCGTCTTCTAATCTATTCCACTGATCCTTAAGTCTATTTTATAGCAGCACAAAGTGTGATAGCAAAATCTTGGAAACAACCAAGATGTCCATCACATGAGGAATGGTTGAAAAAGATGTGGTATTTCTATATAATGGAGTATTACTCAGCTACTAAGAATGATAAGCTTGAAGCATTTATACTGAAGTGGATGCCACTTGAACATATACTCATAAGTGAAATAAACCAGACACACATGCGTAAATATTGTATAGTCTCCCTAGTATAAGAAGCGAAAAGGAGAAATACAAATGGAAATGTACAACAACAACTAAAATCTATTGAGTCAGATAAGGCAAAGTGAATGGCATATGCTGCAGGATACTAATCAGCTTTTCTTCTGGATGGTTAACAACTTAAGTTCACAGATCAAAGTTGGAGAAATAGAAGAGCCAGCCCACATTTTGGTCCTAGCCTTTCAAGGTCAGTGAAGACTCAGGACATAGGAGAACCTGTACTGCAACATCATGAAACTCAGGTGAACTCCAAATTTTCTGAACAAGGAGATTATGGAGCCACAGAGGAAAGAGACTGATGATTTATAGTGTGCCTGGGGAGAGTCACATGGAGAGAAAAGTTTCTCTCAGGCTCTCACAGAGAGCAAACTGGTCAAGTATTGGCCGTGACTCATCCACATGGATGACACAGACAAAGGGTCTACAGAATAAGGTACAGGACTATAAGATAAACCCTGAGGGGACTTCACTGACCTCATAAGAAACATAAAGTACATGTGTTGGTATATAAGTCTTGCTCTATCTAGGTCTTAACCATCCAGCAGAAAAGTATAAAAATGAGGTATGCACTGTGGAGCCATAATAATAAGTTGAGCTGTAAATGGCTATGGTCGACAACTTCTTCGGATCAGTCACGATTGTTGTGGAATGCTGGACTGTGTTGGATTGTGTTGTCGAGTTCAGGCACCTAAATTAGTTGAATGACAATGGAGTGCCCATCTTTGACAGGAAAGGGTATAGAAAGGAAGAATCATGATGTGTGTGTATGGACAGTACAGTTGGGATAGATAACGCCGTGCTTCTACATAATTCTATGAGAGGCAAGATTTGCACTAATGGTGGTTGGACAGGATATTATGTCAGCTTCTAGTACTATGGACAGCCACTAGGAAAATAACAAGGTAGAAAGTATTAATTATTGAATCGTTGATGTAATTCAGGTATAAAAAATAAGATATGCAAACAGCTACACTCTCTTAATTTACTGATAAGAGACATACGGTATAATAATGCTTGTAAGTATAATATCATGTATGCACCTTCTATGATACCAAAACATTATGAAAACAGTTTGCAATGTATTAATTTATCAAATCCATCTTGTCAAGGTATCTTAAAACTGTCTCATTGATATTTGTACTTTAATAAAACAAAAAAACAAAACAAAAAAAAGGAATAAGTGCTTCCCTGGCAAGCACAAGGGCCTGAGTTCAATCCCCTGTTCTGCCAAAAAAATAAAGAAGAAGAAGGGGCCAGGAAGATGGCTCAGTGTAATAAGCACGTCCCTGGCAAGCACAAGTGCCTGAGTTCAATCTCAGGTCCTCCCCGCCCCCAAAAAAAAAGAAAGAAGAAGAAGAAGCCCCAAGCCACCGCTTCCTGATGACCAGTTCTGGTTATTTTGCGCAAACTCCCTGTGATTTGTGAGCAAAGGAAAAGCAGGAGAAAGGCGTCCTCGGATCCAAATCTCCACTCCTTGGAGACTAAAAAATAAACCCAGATTAACTGAGGCTCCTCAGCCTCAATGTGTTCCCATGTGAAAAGAGGACAAGTACTCCAGGGGACTAAAGAGGAAGTCAGCTGCGAGACTGGAGGGAGGCTGCATTTGGTATTTTGTTATCCAGCTAACAGAGTCACGGAGAAAACAAGGACAGGCTATCACTGTCCACACAGTGTCTTCTAGGCTTGCACTATGTGTGTGTGTGTGTGAGTGCTGGATTCACAGCATGACTGCTCACGAGAGTTCAAAAAAATCCCCTCTATCCAAGAACCTGCACAAGTTATCAGAAAGCAGTGATCAATCTATTTCAGCGTGCTTTTTAGAGACAGGAATGTAGAGAAGGCTGATTGGAGACTGTCTTTCCATTCCATGTAACCATGAAGAAGCATAAACACATGTACACAAAACATATGCACACTAAGTGCAGGCATGCACATGTTGTGCTAGTATGCACGACAAAGTATGGATTTATACTCGCTATAATAATGATTCATATATGTTGCTATTCAGTTTACAAAAAGGCTTTTTCATTCACTTTTTATTTATTCCTCACAACATTAGAGAACATTTTTAAAATTTTGTGTACTTCAGGCTGGCCTTGAACTCACTGTGACCTTCCTGGCTCAGCCTCCAGAGTGCTAGGGTTACAGGTGGTGTTTGCCACCACACCCCATATGAAGGGCATTTTTAATCCTCATTTTACAGTTGAAAAAAAAATCTAAGCTCAAAGAAGACTTCCTGCATATTTTGATGGCAAGTGTTAATAGAACCAATGAGTGCCATGTATTTTAATAATAACATTTGAACTTATTACTATGAGCACACACCAGAAACAAAAGCATGGTCGTCACAGAGGAAAGAAACATTCCACTGCCTTCCAGCAACTCAGTCACTGGAGAAGAGGAAAAATTCTCCTTAGCTGGGGGCTTAGAGAAGGTTTCCAGGAAATGGAGGCACGAGGGCTAAATCCTGAGAGACAAGCAGGGTACTGTCCAGTGACAAAGACGGGTGGTATGAGCCAGGCGTAAAGGACACGCATGCACAGGTATGAAGGCCAAAGAAACTAAAAGTGCTCAATGTAGCGCAGCAGAAATACAGCTCAGCTTGTGTGCAGGGAGTGTGGCTGGAGGGGAGACTATGGATCCTTGGGAAAATCACGTGCTCAGCATTCAGGTTTTGCTCGGGTCTGTGGTGCAGCTAAAGGAAGACTTAAAGTGGTGAGATGATGTGGTCCAGGGTTGTAATGCGATCTAAAGAGCTTCCATGGGAACAGCCTGGATGGTACACTGGGGGTGGGCAAGAGCAGAATGACACAGGCAAGCTGGGCTTGGTGCTGCACACCTGCACGGGGATCTTGAGTTGGAGGCCAGCCTGGGTAATTTGAAACTGTGTCTAAAACTAAAGAAAACAAAAATGCCTGGAGACGTGGCTCAGCACTCAATATTCAGTACCAGGCAAAACTCAGTATTATGGTTGAAGCAGGAAAAGACAGTGGATTTGAAAGTGATTTAGAAATACCTGGTGACATTTGCAGGTTATGGGCCCAAGTGCCGCGTGGGTCTCAGCACTGTTCACGTGACCAGGAGCAGGGATTATAAGAACTCAATGGACTAGAAGGAAATTCTGTTCTGATTGCAGTTTTAGAAATTGAATTGCATCTCTATGGAGCTGTCCTTGAGTAGGGAGTTAGATATTTAGGTCTAGATCTCCAAGAAGAAGTCTAAATAGAGACATGCTCATCCACATCAACTGAAGTCATAGGAAGGCTAGTTAGTACGGTTTGCGAATGTGTGGTAAGCGCTGAGTTGTACTGACACTGTACAAAGTACTTGGTAGCAGATTGTCTCATTGAATCCTCACAACCATCTCAAAAAGTGCTATAATTATTGCTCAAGGAGAGGGTTTCATTTAAAAACACAAAAGGTGCAAAACAGGATCCCAAGAATTAAAAGATCTTTTTTTCCTATGTTCTTCAGCTAGGGCAAATATCAGTTGTCTATACAGCCCTCCAAACTGACATGCAGGAGGTTCAATGTCAATTGGCTGAATTCTCAGTTCTACCATCACCTAGGACTGCCTCATGGAGAGGCTGCTGGGGCCAGGAGCCCCTGCCTCCATGGTCTCAAGTCTCTGTTAAGTGAGATTCCCCCAGACATGGTGCTACTTGGGGTTCTTTCAGTGCCCAAATCATCAGTGTCCCCAACCTGAAAGTGATAGAGGAAAAAAGATGGCATTAGTGCAAAGAACTCTCCTGGCCCACCATACACCCAAGAAAAACAGATCACAACTGTTCCTATAAAACACATTGGATTCTAGACCAGCAAGAATTGGCCAGTCGGAGGGAAAAAGTGTCCTAGATTTCATTTGCAATATGGCAGATGGTACTTGAGCCATCCTCTTGAGTCAAGCAAGTATTCCTAAAAGCAAGCAACAACAGTCTTACTTCTTTCTTATTTTTTTTTCTCTTTCTTTTTGTCTTTCTTTGTTTCTTTCAACAAGGTCTCACCACATAGTTCAGGTTGGCTTTGGACTCACTTTGTTGTCCAGCCTGGCCTTGAATTCACAGCAATGCCCGTGCCTCAGCCTCCCAAATGCTGGGATTACAGGAGTATGTCACCATATCCAGCTCTACTACTTTGTTCTTAATGGTGGCTCTTGTTAGCTTTGTCACTTGTCATCCTCCCCAGGAATTGATGAATTGGGAGTTTGTTATATAAAAGAAGAGGACATACTCCTGTGTGGTGACATACTCCTGTAATCCCAGCACTTGGAATACTAGTATTCTAATACTAATATTCCAATAGTAGAATACTATTGTGAACACTGACTCAACTGAATTGACTCCATTTTTAGGTGTGAGTAGAAATTTTGTCTCTTTTACATGGTGCTAATTAAAAAAAAAAACAAGGAACACTTGAGGCTGTAGCTCTCATTGGAGGACTGGTTGTCTCAGTTATTCTTGAGGGCTCAGGTCTAACATAGTGGAACCAGTGTGTTTAATGAAGCAGCATCCTGAAAGGTGACATGAAAGTAGAAGGCAGACTATTAGAGAAGGTGAAGGGGATCAGGAAAGAAGGGGACCAGGAGGGTGAACAGAATCAAAGCATTACATATGTGCATAAAAATGTCACAGTACAACTCATTATGCAGAATAAGTAATCTAATATGCAGTAATAAAAGAAGCATCATCCAAGTGAAATGATACTGACAGGGTTGCTCTGAATTTGTGTTCCTTGAGCCAGGTGTGACAGCCCATATCTGTCATCCCAGCCCTCAGGAGACCAAGGAAGGAATCAGAGGCCAGGTTGCACTACATTTGGAGTTTAAACCAGCCTGGTGACCTAACTATACTGAGAGACTCTGACTCGAAACAAGCAAAGAAATGTAAATAAAGAAATAAATGCCTATTTTGGAACCCAAGAGTTTTATATTCTGGCTGGTTACTTCTGGTCTGAATGAGAATGTGAGAACTGAGGGGGCTAGAGGAGGGGGAGGAGAAGCACACATCAATGTGCCCTAGAGTAACTTTCTTTTCTTTTTTTTTTTGATTTTAGGGGAAAGTCTACAGGGTGTTCATGTCTCACTGCTAGATCGGACATAGTGATCTGCCTGTTTACAGCCTCCCAGGAGCTGGGATTACAGGTGTGCCCACCACTATCCCAGTCTCAATTGCCATCTCAGCATGCCCCCAGGGGCTGGGCAGGCAAGGCAGGCCTGGGGATTGAACCCCAGCCCTGCACCTACTTGCAGGCACTTTAATCTGATGAACTATTTAGTTAGTCCCCTAGAGTAAATTTTCTTTTTTAAAAAATAATTTTATTGAGAAACAAATAACAATGAAAGAGTTTCAAAACCAATTAGTAGGACAGTTTCAATAATAAATACATTGCAGATTGTTGTCTTAGTGGTTATTCATTGTACAAGATGCAGACATGATATCCTGTCTACAAATGCTACTATAACAAATATTTTTATTCACTGAATCAAGAGACTGTAGCTGTATATCTATCCTATTTTGAATATACAGATACAAATGGTAATTCATTTGTATCCCCTTTTTGGCTTAGTTTTGTCAGAGAAAGGTATCCCATTGTCATTTAAATATTGTAGGTACATGAATTCAGCAAAATATTTCAATATAGTCCAGTAGTCTATAATAGTAGTGGGTTATCCGTAGGACTGGCATGTCAGAAGTTGTTGACTTGAGCCTTTTACAGCTCAGCATATT
This sequence comes from Ctenomys sociabilis, assembly GCA_004027165.1. Lineage (NCBI taxonomy): Eukaryota > Metazoa > Chordata > Mammalia > Rodentia > Ctenomyidae > Ctenomys > Ctenomys sociabilis. The sequence goes on from PVKA01006930.1 coordinate 71,746, forward strand.
AATACAGCTTCACCTTTTATACCTCGTTTTTATACTTTTCCACTGGATAGTTAAGACCAAGGTAAAGCAAGACTTACACAACAAAAAATGTACCTTTTGTATTTGATGAGGTCAGTCAAGTCCCCTCAGGATTTATCCAAAATCCTGTACCTCAGTTTGTAGGTCCTTTGTCAGTGTCAGCCATGTGGATGAGTCATGGCCATTGCTTGACCAATTTGCTCTCTGTGAAAGCCTGAGAAGATGTTTTCTCTCCATGTGACTCTTCTCAGGCACACTATACATCATCGATCGCATTCCTCTGTGGCCCCATAATATCCTTGACCAGGAAATTTGGGACACAACTGCATCACATGTTGTTACAGTATAAGTTCTCCTATGTCTTGAGTCTTCAGTGACCTTAAAAGGTTAGGGCCAAAATGTTGGGCTGTCCCTGTAGCCCTTCTTTTTCTCTAATTTTTGGTCTGCACTTAGGTTATTAACCCTCCAGAAGAGAAGCGTATTATTACTCTACAACATATGCATTTGGGGTTAACCTATCTCTCTGAATATCAAACATCTTAGGCATAACGTGGTACAGGTATTTTCCATCAAGTATTGATATGTTAAACTTTAAGTCCCTACAGAATATGAAGAAAATAATTTTTAAAAATTTAAAAATCCAAATAAACAATTACATATTTTTATACAGAGATTTAGAAATCTAACTATATACATCATTGTAGCAGGACAGTCCTTTTCTTTCTTGTCTCTTTTTTCATTTATTACCACCTATTTTTTAAACAAACATTTACTTGAGAGACACTATGGCAATAACTGGTATGTCGTGTCAAGCAGTACATATTTAGAAGGCCAGAATGGCAGGCATTCCAAGCGTGACCCTACTGCTACACATTGCTGTCTTCAGTGCAGTTGCTTAGTTCACAGGTATCGGCATATATAGTAAGTTTCTTAGAGGAAGATTTTCCTCAGTAGGAAGCCAGCCTGGGCTCTCCAGCCACGTGATTTCAGAAATTCAGTACTCTGGACCACAAGGTGAAGGGTTTTGCCCCTCAAAAGCCCTTTCTTTCTAAGTTAACATTCTCAGTACTTCATATAAGAATTGAGGTTTTGGCATTAGCTCTTCAGCTTCCTTGTGATACTAGTAAGAGCATCATGAATGCTGATATATATATAACTGGAAACATGAGGACTCAGGTCAGATTTATGGACACAACAGAGAATCACATCAAATTTTCTAGCTAATAATTAATATGTATATGTTTATGACTGTATAGTGCAGTATCTCAGCTCATAAACGGTTCCATTTGCAAACAACTCAGTTCTCCAGCAAAAGCCTTTGACAAATACTTGCTTCTGGTTGCAAACTCCACATCTGGTGACAAATGCAGCTACAGGGACCTTTTCCAAAGTCAAAAAAACAAGCTAAGTCTGTAAACCAATGGATCACTATACGTTCATACATAGAGAAACAGACAGAGATAGAGATGAGACAGACAGAGGGAAAAAATAGATTAGTGAAACAGAACAGCCAAACATACAGCAGGCTGATGGCAAAGTTAGTCTAAAGTACATTTTCTAACCATTGGAAGGATATCTTGCCCACTGGTCTCTGTGTATATCATGTGTGTCACCAGAAAGCTGAAAGATTTGATAAGATTCATTTTTAATCAGCTCCATGTGTGCTGAGCTTCCTTTCCCTACCATCATCAATATTGTGTTAGAAAGAGCTGCATGTTCTGGCGACAGCATGGATCTTCTTTTAAATGGGAGTCCTAAGAACTCACCCCTGCCTTTAATACTAACTCTGCATGTAAATTTGCTGAAGGATAATATCCTGAGTTCATTTTTCAGAGGTGATGAAAGGAGTCCATTTAATCAATGAGGGAGAAAAAAGGAAGTTATCCAGCTTGTTCCCTCACCGATGGCAGGGTGGGATGGACAGCCCAGTCTGCACTGCGCCTGGGACACGGGGCACTTCCCAGCTCCAGGCCAGCTGTGCTCCTGGGCAAACAACTTTTCCTTTTCCTTTTTTTGGTGTCAGGTTATTTTCAGGACAATACCCAAGTTAAACTAGATGACTTTAATGACCCCTAACATTCTGAGATTCCCCTGGAGAACTCTTGAAGCAAACTAACTGAGCATTAGTTTCTCTTCTAAGTATTAAAAAAAAAAAAAAAAAAAAAAAAAAACTGGGACAGTGATCTAAATAACAGTAAAAAGAAAAATTTATGACTCAATCTTCCTTTGTTGGAAATTAAAAAGTGGACTGATAGGCTATTGCCATGCTTAGTTTGTTCATTCTTCACTTGGTAAACATTTAGTGTGTGCCCACGGAGTATGCTAAGGCCTGAGAATCCAAGCTGGTGTGTCTGTCTGGACCGAACTATGGAAGGGGTTACCAACAGGAAAACGTGCACTTGTGGAAAAATATTGTGTAAAACGAAAGCGACCTAACACCTTTGACTGTGATAACGTTCCAGCTCCGCCACAGCCAACTCCGAGTCTCAGGCAAATTGCAGCTCTGGGATGCGGTCTCTGCAGCCCACCTATCCCCACAGTCCCTTCCCAAGAGGATTCTGCTCCTGAAAGGCTTCTCCAAGGTAGCCTCCAACTGCTTCCTGTGAACGCCAAGCGCCCTAGGTAACCTGAGCCGCGGCCCCCTCCCATTTGGGGAGGAAAAAAAGTGTGGGGCGGGGGAACGAAAGAAAAGAGAAAAATACTGAGAAACATATTTTGGCAGGCAAGGCCTTCGGAGACTACCATATGTGCTCCATATTGAGCAATTCCTGGTCTTTGAAGTTTTTCTGAATGTAAAGGCATTATTCTTTCTCAAAGTGCGGCTAAGTAGTACAGACACTAAAACAATGAGGCCAGAACGCGCGAACGGGGTCTAAGTGTTTAATTCGTCCTTCACCCAAGTGCTTGCCACCAGTTAGCTCCCCGGTTTGCACCCCGCAGCTGGCAAGGCTTCCACCCCCACCCCTTACCCCACCCCCTTCTTGGCAGGGCTTTGTCTGGATCCTCGAACACCTTAGCGCCGAGTTCGGAACTGAGTACTTTCCCAAACCCGGCGAGGACGCCCAGATGTTTCCTGTGTCACGGAAACGAGCCCAGATCGGATTTGAGGCATCCTTAGGACGTGGATCTCGGGTCGCCCGGTGCCCGCGAGCCCGGCTCCCTGGCGAGCTGCGGGGCACACCGGGGCCTCCCGCGCTCCCGGGGTTCTCGTCCGGCGCTGCCCGCGGGGCAGAGGCCGGCAGGCGGGGCGCACAAGGCCGAGGTGGTGGTGGGCGCTTTATTATGTGCCGAATTATGAATCCCCACCGAAGACCTCGTACATTTTCTCTGCGATCTTCGAGGAGTTGATGCTTTCGCTCCTGCCGTGAATTGCTCCTTGCCTCCCTACTCCCCACCACTGGGCCACTAGGGCCTGGGATCCAGCGCTGTCCCGGCGCTCCCTCCCCCTAGGGCCTGCCGAAGGCGGGGACCTCAGCGGCACCTGGGAGGGGACCGGGCTCGGGACTACCGACAGCGTCGCCCCGGGTCCCAGCGCTAGCTCCGTGCGGGACCCGCCCGGGGAGGGGGCGCCGAGCTCCCGCGCTTCCGGGTCTCCGTAAGCACTTCCGGGGTGCGTGCCCGGCGGGGGCTGGCGCCCCAGTGCCCCCAAACTCTCGCTAAGCCGATGACCGTGAACGAAGTCGAATGCATGCACCACCAGACGCGACCCAGTGAAGTCCGGCCGTTGTGCCCAGGCGGCCGAGCCTGCTCGGGAAAGCCACACCGGAGCTCCGCAAGCCCCCAAACCGGGTCGGGGGCGACAGGACAACCCGGGCGCCCCTGTACTCGAAGCACGATCACGGGGACTGGCTGCGCTTCTGGTCGCCTGAGCACGCCCGCGTCCAGTCGGGTGACCCTTGAGGGTCAGGGAGGGGGCACTGTCGGCCGCAGAGATCCCCGGCTTTGTCGCCAGTCATCTGCCTCTCGCAGCGGAGCGGCGCCCTCTAGGCGAGGGTGGTCCAAGCTACGGGAGGCTGTGTTTGGGCTTTGGGTTGAAGGTGGGAGAGGATGCTCCCGAGGCAGTCTTGAGGAGCGAGATGGGCGCGCAAGCACGGCCTACTCACCGGCACACCTCTTCTGCCAGTCGCAGCCAAACGTTTGCCCCGTTTCCATAGCAACATCCATCCTGTCAACCAGAACGTACGGACTTAGCACCTTCTGTGCGGGTGCGGTGCGTTCAGATCTTTGCCAAGCCCTTTGGGGAATGCAGGGGCTTCTAAAACCAGGTTTCTGCGCGTGAGCTTGGCTCACTGGGAATTAGTAAGTAGTGGAGTTAGTCGAAGGGCAGGAGAACACCCATTAAAATTACTTCTGCTGTACTTCTTTTCTGGAATGAATCAAAGGCACCCAGAGAAGAACACGATATTGCACGCCTGGACTTCGAGCTCAGCTTCCTTTTTCTGACCCGTGCTCCACCCGGCTTTCCCACCTCGGGAGGAGATTCAGAGCTCCCCTTATGGGGAGTGGGTGGGGGAACAGCCAGGCCAGGTAAGTATGGGAGCCACATGGTCTGGCGAATTGCAAAAGGAAAATCATCTCCAAATGCAGCCAGGCAGGTGGGGGGAGATCGAAGCTGAAAGAGAATGAGAAATTTGAAAAACCGCCACGAGGCTCCGCGCTCAGGGTCGAGGTGTGAGGAACAGTCAACATGCGGAGCTCTGGAGTCCGAAGTTTCTGCAGCTGTTAGATAACTTCCTCCTTTGCAATAAAATCCACGTGACTGAGAGGGTGTTTCTACCATTCCGTTGCTTGGCTTCTTTCCTCCTTCGTCAACCCTCCAAGTTTAAGAGATCCTGGAGGAAAGCTTGGGGCGGAGGAGGTGTCCCAGCGGCATGGGACTAGGAGAGGCCAGCGCGGGCAGTGAAGAGCCCATGAGCTAAAGTTTCACAGTTCTCACCTGCAAGGTAACACCGAGGCTGTATTCTGCATGGGAGTCCGAGCTGTCCCGTTGCCAATCACCAAGCAGTCAAACTCTCACCTAACAGTGCAAACTAGAAAATACAAAGAAATAGGTTCTAAGAATCTTTCCCGGCTCGGCTTTCTGGATATAGCAAGCTTATTTCTGGAACATGATCATGCATAATTAGGGCCTGACCACTATGGAAATCTATACAAGATGTTTACTTTCCTTACTGAAAATATAAAAATGAACTCTAGGAAGTACAGCTTGGGTTTCCCGAGAAGCAGCACGCTAACGGAGAAGGTCTAACAGATGCAGACCTTGACCCTTCGCTGCTGAGCTAGGGATCACCAGACTCGCTCTCTGGTGTGTCCTGGGGCTCCCACACTGCCAGAGCCGATGTCACCTCTCAGGTGGTGGGGCTAGCTTGACCCTGTGTCATTCTTCCCAGGCCCTTTTGTCAGGCATGCTCAACAGGATGGAAGGTGAAGCGGGAGAAGGCAGTGCTAATTCATCAGAGTTTTGTGCAGGTTATGCCAGTGCTGAGGGACTGTCCCCCGACCTGCTGCAGGACAGCAAATGAATGGCTGATGGGCAATGACAGGAGTACAAGGATCAGATGTTTCCCAGCAGGGAGGCAGAATACAAGTGCAGAAATCATGTTTGAAATACCTGGGAAGGACTGATGTTTACAGAGTCAGGAGCAGGAGGGCAGCGCACTTCTGGGAAGCCACACCACGTCCTGGTGAGGGGAGATGTCTGTCAGCTCAGGTTTTCTGAGTTTCTAGCCAAAGGATGCACGGACTTTCAGGAAGACTCAAGGAAGTGCCAAGCCATGCAGATCACCAGGTCCATCTTTGGTACCTTCAGACCCATTATTTGGCAAAGGCAGAAACAGAGAGCTTAAGCTGTGGATTTCAGGCCAAGCCAATCCAGAAACCAAGATCCAACCCAGATGAGCCTCACCTTGGAATGACCTTGAGCACCTGCCATTCCATCTGGCAATCAACTGTTGTGGAGTTCTAGTTCTATAAGAGTGGCAAATCTGTTCAAACTCCCAAAAACTTTTAGGACAGTGTCATCTTTAGTTTTTATTTTTAAGACCTTAAATCTCCTTCAAAGGAAGTGGCAATAAGTTGTCTTAAGTACACAGAGAGCGTCTTCGAGCCCATTCCCCAAGCACTGCATAGTCTACTTCTTTCAAGAAATTGCCTTCCAGTCTGTTCAGTCAGGAACTCTGGGATGAGAGCTCACTCTAGATACCTAAGAAGCAACTGTAGACACCGTCAGTGGGGTAGTGACCAGCCCACAGCTTCTGTGCAGAGCAGAACCAGAGCTGTACTGCTTCTTTCAGTTGGATCCCTTTCCTTTTGGTCTTGGCGTAAGAAATCATTCTGGTTAATAATAAGGACAATAAGATTCCTTCATCCCGAGCCATTCAGGATGGCCAGGAGCCCAGAGCCTCTCCTGCAGGTGGTCTGGCTGCACGTTTGTCCCACAGCCAAACTCTGGCAGGGCTGAAACCAGACCTGCCAGCCTCGCACAGGGCTTTTCCCACCCCCACCTCTTGTCCACACCTCTTCCTTCCCACGGCTGGCCAGTGGGTAAGGAAGGTCTCCCTGTGACTAAGCTGCTTGTTTGCAAATGTGTGGTTTCCAGGCAGAGGCAACGAATTCCAGAGATACTGAACAAGGGAATCAGTGGGGCTCTAGGAAACATATGGAAAAACCCAGTCAAACTGAGACAGGCAGGCTACAGCTACCTTGGTTAGACACTCAGGAGAAATTCTAAACATCCTTTGGATTTTGTGCACAATTAGTTTCCTTTCTTTCTTCAAATAGCTTCTTGTTATTCTTTAAATTTTCTCTTTGAATTTCTTAATTTTTCTAGTTTTCAAGGCCCTTGGACTCCCATAAGAGAAGAGAGAATACCACTATTGGGTTATTGGCATCTTCCTCAGAAGAGGAAAGGCCAAATTCAATTTTTATTTTATTATACCAGCGATCAAACTCTGAACCTTGTACTTGCCAGGTAGGTGCATATGCCACTGAGCTATACCCCTGGTCGTCGTCGTCTTCTTCTTCTTCTTACTCTTCCTCCTCCTCCTCCTCTTCTTCTTCCTCCTCCTCTTCTTCTTCCTCCTCCTCCTTCTCTTCTTCTTCCTCCTCCTTCTCTTCTTCCTCTTCCTCTTCCTCTTCCTCTTCCTCTTCCTCCTCTTCCTCTTCCTCTTCCTCTTCCTCTTCCTCTTCCTCTTCCTCTTCCTCTTCTTCTTCTTCTTCTTCTTCTTCTTCTTCTTCTTCTTCTTCTTCTTCTTCTTCTTCTTCTTCTTCTTCTTCTTTTTGGCTAGCTCAGGCTCAGGATCTATCTTTAGGGTGGATCTGGTGCTGCTTGCAGAGCTGGGGATCAAACTGCACTCCTCTGTGCCTGAATGAGTTTGCCCAAGCAGGGTTCTTTAAACAACTGAGCTAACTTGCAGGCCTCCCTCCAAGTTCAATTTTAATTGGCATCGTAATTATACAACTTCATCCTGTCCTTCTCCCTAAACTCTAGTGTAGTGTCACCCACCACAACTTCATCCTGTCCTTCTCCCTAAACTCTAGTGTAGTGTCACCCACCACAGGTAGCAACAGACATTATGGCAGGAGATGGAGAGACAGACACATGAAGGTAGTGCTCTTCCCTGAACTTGTTTTTCACCTGTCCATCAGCTAACCTTGTGATCATTGAGGCAGATCATCAGCCACTGAAACTGAGAAAAATACATCACCTCCTTCTCTCACCTGAGGGACTATAAACTGAATTATAGACTTTTGTGGGGTTAAAAATTCCTACTAAATGACCACTCATATAGTCATCTCCAGCTTTGGAATAGTGCACCAGGAGTAGGGCCCAGGTGGCTTAGTTGAGTCAAAAATTCAGGAAATTCACCGAGCACCACCAGAATATCTGTGCAGGAAGAAGAAGAAATGGTTCACAATGGACCACTATAGCTTCAGGGACTCTTCAAAACAATTCACCTTTAGTGCCCACCTGGAGTCAGTGTCCTGACACCCCGAATGGTTGAATCCCCCAAAGAAAATAATGCAAATAGGTCCTTCCCACTCCCCTCACTTCCCATCTTGCTCTCTTTTTCCCCACCCTTCAATATTACTGAGACCTAAACTGAGAAAACTGAAAAGATGGGAAAGTAGCTAGAGAAGAGGAAATGGGGTGATCTCTCCTTTAACCCCCATAGCACATAGGCCTCCCCACAGGCCTGCATACTCCCCTTCCTTGCTTCCTGGCTTTGTCTGTTATCTTACCTTGCTTACCTTCTGCTGATTCGTCAGATCAAAAAAATTCCAGGCGTTTTCTCTGGAATGCAAGCAGTCTCCAGACAGCATTTCCAGGGGTAAGAAAGAAGTCTGTGAAGCAACTACTGGATAAAGAATTATAGGGAGGTGCATAAATAAGAATGCTTGGGAGGTGCCTTCCTGGGGCTTTGCTTCCAAAGGCTGACTGACACATGGGTTTCTAGATCCATAGCAGCCCTCTCCCTCTTAGGGGTAGGTGATGCCTTCTACTTAATTTGTGGACAAACTCCTGGCCCTGCAAAGTTGAGAAATGGCTGAGATGGCACTTACAAGTTAAGAACAAAATCAGTTCCCTCCTGGCCTTTTCACCCTTGCAAGCCTGAGTTATCCTGCCCTAGTTTGAAAAGAGTATTTTAAACTCAATTTAAATGGCTTAGGCAGTGCAATGAATTTGAATTTAAGGTTTCTCAAACTTTATTGAGGTAACATAAGCAAAGTGACCTGTGAGGGACTTGTAGTCAACTATGAATTTCTCTGGTTGAGTAAGAATTGACCAAGAGGGGCCAGGGAGAGCTAGGTAGAATAAGTGCCTGCCTGGCAAGCCAAGAACTTGAGTTCAATCCCCGGTTCCAGAAAA